>JAILXH010023019.1:17742-38199 GCA_023558415.1 Piaractus mesopotamicus | reverse complement strand
GAACTCTTAATGCTTCAGCAGACCAAGAGATTTTGGACAATTTCATCCTCCCAACTTTGTGGGAACAGTTTGGGGATGGCCTCTTCCTGTTCCAACATGACTGCGCACCAGTCCACAAATCAAGGTCCATAAAGACATGGATGAGCAAGTTTGGTGTGGAAGAACTTGACTGGCCTGCACAGAGTTCTGACCTCAACCCAATAGAACACCTTTGGGATGAATTAGAGCATAGACTGCGAGCCAGGCACTCTCGTCCAACATCAGTGTCTGACCTCACAAATGCGCTTCTGGAAGAATGGTCAAACATTTCCATAAACACACTCCTAAACCTTGTGGAAAGCCTTCCCAGAAGAGTTGAAGCTGTTATAGCTGCAATATATATATATATATATATGTGTGTGTGTGTGTCTGTGTTACAGTGATACAGTATAATGTAGCAGAATCAAATTTTTTTTTTTCAAGGGTCTAACAGTAGGACATGGCTTGTGTCCATTTTTCAGATTATTTTCAAACCGCTATCATTGTGTTCAGTGTGTCTTCATTTTGCTTCATTGAAGGTTTATACATGCATTTAGGTTGGCATTTATTAACATTACAGAATTTTTCAGATGCTCCTTCTGGCCATTGTTTGCACCACACTTCTCAACAAAGGCACTGTGGGACACAAAAACAGTTAAAAATGCAGTAGTTCATGTTTTACACTCTATGACTCTATGAATTAGCTAACTAACTCTACTTATTTTGGCTAACTCCAGTAAAAAATCAATTGTAGCTGCAAGCTGTAATGTGTATGAAAACTTAATTCTCAGATACAGATTTTCCAAAAAGGAATTACATGTAAATGAGAGAAACTCGGAAAAGTTGACCGGTAGTCTAAATTCAGCTGCTTGAAGAACTTTAGTATCATAAGTAATATAAGACACTGTAGACAAAATGTATGCTAATCTAATAACATTGTTAACACATCCACGCTTAATGTGATCTGATGTCGCCCTGTCTGGTTGGGGTGCCATCACAAGCTGATGTATTGTTAGCTAACTCTGCAGAGGACCTCTGCTGGATGATGTAGATTCCATGTGCTTCATGTAGATGAGCAGGGATGGGAGATTCAGGATTCAAGAGTTTTATTGTCATATGCACCCTGAAACTGGTGGTTACACTGTACAATAAAATCTTACTTTGCAAATCCTCTGTTCACACACACACAAAATTAAGACATAAATAAGTAAACTTAGTGATGAAACATCACTGTACACTATTGTGCAAAGAGCATGAGAGTAAAGTTACATGTGCAGTACTGTGCAGAGATAAGCTGGGACAAGGGTAAACAAAGAGAGGTCTGGGACTTGTATCTTGAGAGGAGTGGGCAGGGGAACTTTGGTCTTCCATTCCCTTCCGCTCTGGTCAGTATTTTCAGCAGCAAGGATTTCCTTCCATGTCTTCCTTTCATATTCATTATTCCCCTTCGCCCCTTTCTGTCATCTTTTGTTTGTAGTGGGAGGAAACAGCTGCAGTAGCTGCACTGATGCACTCTGGGATTCTAGGCCAGTGGGATGGTAAGATGGGCAGGATGGGCTTGCAGCCAGTGATGTCAGGGCTTGGAAACCACAGGATGAGTCTTTAACCCTTCTGCATCCTTTTAAAACAGGGCCCCTGAGCACTGAGGATATCCTGGATAGGGAGAAGCCATCAACTTGCAAAGTGTCCCAAAGTGTGCTTCTAAATTGACTTCTGTTACCCAGGCTACATGTAAGAGGCCCTCTTTTAGCCTTGCATATCCAGCTCTTTTTATCTGAACATAGAGCCAAACGGACAAAACAAAACCAGGGAAGGTGGCTACTGTGTACAATTTAGAAACAAGGTAGGATACACTTTCTTTGTGTCAGTAAATAGCAATCTGAAGCAGGTTTTGACACAGGGATCAAGACATGCTAGGTTTAGGACCTTCCTGCTGAGTAACATCTTCAGAATAAGAATCTGGCCAGCTTCTACAGCAGCATGTATAGGACATTTTAAGTGGCCCATCCCATAGTACCAAACACGGTAAGGGTGGACACCCACAGAATCCTGGGATTGCATCCCATTATCTAATAGCCATCTTGCCATTTAAAGGTGCCCATGAGAGGTGGCCACAAAGAGAGCCACATGTTTCCGAAATATGTAGCAGAGAAAGCATTATGCTGACTGGTTCTGTGTGGTGTTCTTTTGCTACTACCTATTAATTGTTGAAAAACATTAGCACTAAGTAATAACTGAACTGAATTCATATTTAAATCAGGCTGACACTGAACTTGGAAGCAGCCACTCAAGAACTCCGTCCAGCCATCCCAAAATCTATGTGAAGAGTATTTCCTACCATGAAGATAGAAATACAGAAATACAAAAGAAGTCAACCAACTGATTAATGTTTTTCAAACTTTCTGAATTTCTCAAACCCTTAGCCAGTATTAAAAAAAACTGCCTGCAATCTCTGTTAAAGTACAAATACAATACAACATGCTGCCACATTATAAATAAACCAGATACATGGTGCATGACATAGCTTAACAGCTTCAACAGCATAATCACTTAGCAGGTGACAGTCATAAACCTCTGTCCTGTTCTGGGATGGTAGCCTAAGAGCACTAACTGGCTGAGTTGACAGGACGCTAAAGATCTAAATTTGGAAACAGAAGACTGTTCCAATTACAGACAGGGTTTCTTTAGTGACAGCAGAGAACACTTTTCCACTTTTGAGCCAAATGGTTCTCAGGGCCATACTGGGCCATTCCATGCTAGGTCTAGACTCGTGAGACCAGTTATGGTTTCTTTTTCCATTTGTTGTGTTGCTAAATCAGAAGATTAGATTAGATTCAACTTTATTGTCTTTGTGCAGAGTTTAGGTACAGAGCCAATGAAATGCAGTTAGCATCTAACCAGATATAGAATATAGATATGCAAGTATAAATGTAGTATACATATATACAGATTGAGTGGAGAGCCTACAATGAGAGCCTACAACTGTTGGTGCAAATATGAATAGTTCAGTAAAAGCCTGTGCAAATATGAATAGTGCAATAATACTAGGATATAAAGTACAATACAGTGCAGTGAGTGCGAAGATGCAGTTAAAGTGACAGTGTGGAGGTCAGCAGGGTCACAGCCTCAGGGAAGAAGCTCTTCCTGAGCCTGCTGGTGCGAGAGCGGAGGCTTCTGTAACACCTGCCAGATGGGAGGACGGTAAAAAGTCCATGGTTAGGATGAGGAATGTCCTTGATGATGTTTGTCGCTCTGTCCAGGCAGTGCTTATGGAAAATGTTCTCAATGGAGGGTAACTGGGTACCTGTGATGCGTTGGGCAGTTTTCATCATCTTAGTGTTCTTTGTAATTGTCTTCTTCTCATTATTATTATTAAGATGGCTTGAAAAAGCCAGCTTACTGCTCTTCATAGTCTTTGTCTTCTCATTATTCTACGCTCAAAATACAAAATGTTTTTCATCCTGCAGTTTTCAAGCTAGAACAATGAAACTTTGGGGAATGTAGGACCCGATTAGGTTGCTTGTGCTTTTCTAAGCAATCTGATGTACAGTCTTCAGAAAATGATCATTCAAAGATGAAATTTTTTCCCACAGGAAATTAATGTTGGTATGTTCAGGACATTCAACTCTAAGTGCCACAAGTGATGTCATAATGCACATCTCTCACACAGACACTCATAAACAGTACACGCAGACTCACACACTTACAGCCTAATGCACAGCAAAAACAGCACAAATTATGGTGGCACTGGATTTAAGGTAGCAGTGGATTTAAAGTAGCAGTGTATTTAAAGAAGCAACGAATTTAAGGTGGCAGTGGATTTAAGAGATCAGTTGATTTAAGGTACCAGTGTACTTGATAGCATAGCAACCACCTAGCAACACCTTAGCAACAACCTGGGACACCATAGCAACCTAGTGACAGTCTTCCATCATTTAAATGTTTTAACGTAATTAGCTGCCTTTTTCAAGCCAATAAATTGTCTTGGAAAAAAAGAACTTATTGTTCTTCATAATGTTCTTCTTACTATGATTTTTATTCTGTGCTCAAAATATTAAATGTTTCTTGTCTTGCAGTTTTTGAGCTAGAACAACGAACTTTGCAGGATCATGAGACTTATACTCGATTAGGTAGCTTGTGCTTTTCAAAGCGATCTGACATACAGGTTTCAGAAAACGATCGCCTAATTCACAGAAATAACGGCAAAAAAAATTTAATTAAGGTGGCAGTGCATTTGAGATAGCAGTGAATTTAAAGTGGCAGTGTATTTAGGGTAGCAGGAGATTTAAGGTGGTAGTGAATGTAAGGTGGCAGTGAATTTAAGGTATCAGTAAATTTAAAGTGGCAGTGGAATTAAGGAGGCATTGGTTTTAAAGGAGCAGTGGATTTACGGTAGCAATTAATTTAAGATGAGATTTAAGGTGGTAGTGGATTTACCACCTGGCAACATTTTATCAACAACTGGAGACACCATAGCAACCACCTAGCAACACTTTACCAATCACTTTGGACACCATAGCAACCGCATAGCAACATCTAAGCAACATCCTAAGCAACCGTAAACAGTCTACTACTATTTTAACATTTTAACGTAATTAGCTGACTTTTAGTTCTGGCTTTTACTTTTAGTGACTTAAAGTTCGTTCATGAATAATTCCAGTTACTACTGTTATTACTGCTGTGATTGCTGTGCATTAGGCTGTATGCGTGTGGGTCTGCGTGTACTGTGTATGAGTGTATGAGTAAATTGAGTAAAACTAAAGGATATGGCCCAAATCTGGCCCCAACCTGGCCCAACTACATTGTTGGTCCACAGCAATCACACCAGAATTGTCCCACAAATGTAACCACAAGGCAAAACGGTATGAAGCTGTCCAGGATCTGGCCCTATTCTGACCTGCATGCCTAGCATCTACCCGGTAGCCAACCAACACTCACATAGGAAAGCTACAATCGGGCCAAATCTGTCTGCTATCTAAGTTGGATTTTTCAAGCCAACTTAATTAGAAGATTATGAAGAACAGAAGTTGATTTTTCCATGCCAACATAATTAATACAAATAATAAAAATAACAAAAAAAACAATCCCTCTCGCCCACCCTAATCCAACAGTAGGGTCCCAAACAAAGTATAAACACAGTGCCTTTACATGCACTTAATAATCTGATCATGATCAGATTTCTGCAGTTATCTGATTATTCAAATGGTCATGTAAACAGCATACTCTGATTTCTTAGATTGGAGTACAACTCCGATAACAAGGGCTGGATTTTAGTTCAGTAATCAGATTTCTTAGTGCATGTAAACTCTTACTCGGATTTCTTTTGGATTTTGCAGTTCGCGCATGCGCGAAACAGACCGTGGTAATGGAAATAAGCAAGCAGCATTGCCGTGAGATGGCAGCAAAACACTTTTGAAGCGATGCTGAAACCGACTACATGCTTGATGAAATAAAGGATTTAAATATTCTTGATCTTCTATATGATGTGTTATAGTTTCAGGTAAAGCGGCGCGATGTTTTTAAAAAAAAGCAATGGCATGAAGTTTGAGTTTTACATTACATTTACGTCATGTCTTCTTCTGTGAGTTTATTGGCCAGTTGCACAGCAGAAATCTGATTATTGCCTGACACATGTAGATCTGGAGTTCCCCCATCTGATTACTCAAGTGCATGTATACGCATTGATCAGATTACTGAGAAAATCTGATTTTCTGCAGTTATCGGTTTATTAAGTGCATATAAACGCACTCACAGATAACAAGCGTAACGTTACGTGGTAAAGAATGACAAAAATCCCCTTTTACTTCACACATTCATGCAGCATCAAACTCTCTCCATCCTTTAAGTTCCCTTTCAGTAATTATAGAAAAGACAGACTGTTAAAACTTTTGCTGATGAAATGCAAACATTGTGTACATAAAACTAATATATGATAATACAAGCCAGTAATACCTACAGAAACACTAAAGAGACAAAAACGATAGCAAATGTTGGCAGAAAAGGGATGAAAGTGATTGGTTGAAAGCGCTCACAGTGCATTGTGGGATATGTAGTTCAGTACAGTGCTGTACCTATGCCATTTTGTTCGTTTTTCAAATCTTTTTTGCTCTGATTTCATTTGTATAATGTCATAATTTATCTCATAGCTGACTGGTTCGGTTGAGTGCTTAAAACTCTTTATTAAAGGGTTTTTAGAAATGTCTATAGAGAAAATGAATATGATTTGCACTTCTGGTACCAGAGGCACGGAAAAAGCAGGCGATCACTACAGCTTGTACATCACTTAACCAATCATTGCTCACTTTTTCAGTAAACCATGCCGCAATTGGTTGAAACAACAAGACTGCCTGATTGGCTAGATTTGAGCAGGTGTAGAATCCTTTCCGTCTCTTAAAATAAAAAAATCCAGCAACTAATATATTTTTTTAAATTAATTGTTATGTCATTATTTTGACATTCTAAGTCATTATTGTGAAATACTATCTCATTATTTTGAAATTCTAAGTCATTATTTCGAAAAACTATCTCATTATTTTGAGATACTAAGTCATTATTTTGAAACACTAACGAGAAAGCATCTCAAAAAACGAGAAAGTTTCTCAAAATGAGATGGTCTTTCAAAATAATCAGTACCTCAAAATAATGAAATAGTGGCGTAATTGCTTAGCAATTCATTTAGAAAAGAAAAAATAATAATTTGGATTTGTTAGTTTAAGTGCCGGGAATGGGCTTCCATAGGAACTAGATAAATGTAACTTCTTTCCAAAAAAAAAAAAAAAAAAATTCGGGAATTCGTTGTAATGCGCATGTACGCGGATTCAACATGGCGACCTACATGAGACTGTTTTGCCTCGAACACTTTCCAGCGCATTTACACCCTTTACACGTAGCTGTCAGTAAGTTACAGTTCACTAGAATCTTTCCGAGCTGCAGTGAACTCACCTGTGCTTTGTTGTTAACTACTCGTGAAACTCAGGCGTCCAGGAAACCAGGCTTTTTAGTTTGCGCCCACGTAACAGCGGAAGAACAGATAGATGGCAGTGCGCTGAGTTTCTGCAGTAACGACAGCGCTCTTCGGGTTTATGTGAGCAAAACGTTTCTCTTACACTACGAACTTCAAGAAAATACGAGAGGAGCTGTCCGTCCGCTGCAGCTTCTGCCTCTAAACAGGATTGTTATTGGCGCTCGAACAAAGCAAAGTTTTAAATGGGCATCCTCAGAGAAGTTCTCCAGCGTTCTGCTAATATTGGCATCGTGTAATAAGCAGACGTTGTTGGCACGGCAAGGCGATGTGTTGGTTTTGCCACACCACCCTTTGCTTGGTGATGATACCACACAGATAAATCAGTATATGTCAGATCTGGTTGTGTTGGAGTGTACGCCAGTCACTCAGGGAATGATTACCATCCACACTAGCGTTGTGGTCTCTGATTGCAGGGATCTTCTGCTTAGTCATGCCATGCCGGACCTTGCTGTCACCCCTCTGGGCAGACCTTCAAATTCATCCCTGTTTGCGTCTGACTTTGCCCATTATGCAAACAGTCTTAGTCCAGGCAGCTCCTTGTTGAACAATAAACTGTTGATCTCCTCTGGCTTCACAGGTTTTCTTCAGGCTCTTGAGTGTAGGCTAGATGTGAAGGTTGTTGATGTTGCCAGGCTCTACAGGCAGGGTAAACTGAGCCTGAGAGTAGAGCAGGATGCTGAAGTGGACACGGACAGCATGATTTTTGTAAGCAAGAACCTGTTACTGAAGCTGGGGTTGTTCAATGGGGAATGGGTTGTATCTGCACTGTGCCCTCCTTTGGGGAAGGGAAAAAAGTCTTCAAGGACAGAACTAGCACAAAGTCCTGGAGGAGCAGAAAATGAAAGCATCTCAAAGTCTACAGCCAAGGCCAGAGGGGATGTCCACCTTGCTAAAATCATGGCATTTAATGGGGACAGGTTTTCAGACATGGATGCTGGTGATAATGTGGGTTTCATCTCACCTGTTCAGTGGTTCAACTTGTCAAAAGGAGAGCCAATACCGGTGGGGAATAAGGCTGTTAAAATAAAGGTGAGCAGTGCTGAATCACATGTATGTCTATATTTAGCTGTCTAAGACATTCATATGGGCTATTCTTGAATTGATTTTTGCAGAGATGGAACCAGGCACCATCACAGACGAGGTTGAAACTATCAGCAAGTGCATGCTGCTCTGCTTCACCTTCATATGCCAAAGAACTTCACATTGAAGCTGTCATATCTCCAGATTACAACTCTTATGGACCCTTTGACAATATTCTCTTTAAGCACTTCAGTACACCAAGGTTCAAATTATCCTGCATTAATACTCATGCCCATGAAATGTTTTTAATAGTGTGTTATGTATGTTAAAAGGTTTTTCTTAATTTTCCCTCTTATTTGTATTTTAGACTCGTCCAGCAGGGATGGATATTGGGTATCCCAACCCAAGGATGTCCTGATCTTGTGGAGAGCAGCTCTGATGGAGTCACAAGGTTTTTATTCTGTTTTGCATATTATTACTCATTTTTGCATTCTAGCTTGATTTGATTTGAAATTGAAGATTCAAGGAAGCTGAAAGTTCATTATAAAGGTTGTAGAACCAAAACAGCTGGATATATCACAGGGTGTGTCATTGCTTTACCATGCAGTCATCCTGCATTACAGTTTCTTTTCTGTAATCCAGTGATATTCCCTGCAGGTGGCCAGTCTTGTACTTTAAAGTGAAGCAGGTAACAGGCTTTTCTGAAGAGGAAGGAGAGGTGGCATCTTATCTTGCAGATACAGACCACACCTCTTTGTATATGGTAAGGGTGAACTCTGAGACAACTCGAAGTAAAGCTTGCCACAAACAGCACGATAAATTCCATGTCTTGAGTCAGTTCTTGTCCTTTGTTACTGACCAGGAAACAGCAGTGCAAGACCAGTTACTTGTGGCTTATTGTCTTCTGAAATTGGGTGGCTTTGTCTTAAAAGGACTGTGTTTCCTATATGGTTCACCAAATATAGTAAATACCCTCAAAACTTACTTTCTGCACTTTAACCACTGATTTCTCTGAAAAGAATAAAACACAATTGAACAGCTTTTGTGATAAACTGGAGTGTCAGTTGCAAGCCAGATCTAAACAGCCAACATCATTGCCAGACGTCACTAATGCTCTGGGGGCTGAATGGAATCAGATCCCCTTAGCAGCATTCCAATATCTAGGGGAAAATCTTCCTTGAAGAGTAGAGGATGTTACTGCAGAGAAAGCAGGATCATCTCCCTATTAATACCCTTCATTTTGCTTGATAATGCATTTGATAAGCTTGAGTCGAAAAGAGGGGTGTAATAATACACTTAGTTCATGGTTCAACTTGATTCATGATATCCGGTTCACAATTCAATTCAAATTCTCACAGTGTTTTTGAACAAAATTTGAATGAGCTGTGATGTGACATCACATGCTGATGTGTGTTAAGATGATTGTGACTTTTAGTGATCAAACAATTTAAGTACGTTAGATGTCATTATTAATAGAATTCAGCAGGTTGAATCCTTTTAATAACAGTTGTTATATTTCAAATATTATGGTACTTTAAATTGCAAATCATCATTCTTTCAACATCACCAACTAATCAAACACACCCGTGCATAGTTTCTCTGCCATTTGGAAAGTTTATGAAATGGGCTTGTTCAGAGGAATGATGTCAACACGCTAGTTTGGCAATATTTTGGTTTCCAAAAGAACCACTAGATGCGTTATACATCATCTGTAAAGAATATAGTCATCGTTATAAATTATTAAATTAGAATTATATGACCATCTGAGACAATGCAAGTGGTAGGGTACGGCTCTGTAAAGCTCACACATGCTTTGTTACTGAATTTGGATCACGATAATATTATATCGTGATAATTCTGCAGTCAGTTTTATTTTTTGCCTAAATGTACATTATTGTAAAAGCTTTGCACATTGTCACATCACTTGTTGTTTGCATCACAATGTATTGTCAGTGTATTGTTACACCCTGATACTTTTGGACATTAACTGTGCTGTGTAATTGTGAGTTTATGTGTGTATATGTATACTTACTGAAAGCTTAGATTAATTCAGTTTGTTATTGGTTGTCTGCAGAGAGGCTCTACCAATAGCCTGGCACCGTGTTCTGTTTTGGAGGTGGGTCCATCATTCTGGACATGTCTGTCCCCTCCTGCTCTCTCAAGCACTGTTGAGCAACTTGTCACGATCATACAGCCCCACCTCACTGAAAGGTCAGTGTTCTTGCACTATAAATTCTAAAAGAAAGTTGTAGTGTTCTCCATATAAAAAAACAATAGTTGTTTGCTTTTAAAGTACCAAAAAAATACCTTTTATAAATCCAAAAGAAAAGTGAATTTTTGTAGTGTTTGTTCTTTGGTGTTTTCAGTTTTCACACTTTTCTTTGTATGTAAAAGGTGTGCTATTTGGAAGCGAGGCTGCTCTGTTCTTCTCATGGGTCCAAATGGAAGTGGTAAGGTCACAGTGATCAAGACAGCATGTAGGAGGCTACATCTGCATCTGCTGAAGGTCTCAGTATACTCCTTCTTAAACCAAAGATTAAATTAGTGTTCTGAGCCACCTAATCAGACTGAATTTTTGCTTGTGATATCCGCAAAACAGGATTTCTCAGTAAGGTGGATAATAAAAAGAGGACTGTCCATTAGGAACGCCCCTTAGTCCTTCTGTTGGATAGACTTATTTGCCTATCGTAAAACCTTGTGAAATACCCCTCCTAAACACCTGTTACAGAAAAAAGGTCTGTAGAAAGCAGTTTTTTGTGATTTGATAAAGAACATAAATATGGACTCTGGTGGTTCCTAAGGCCTGGGATGAGAACCTATGAATTTGACCATCCACAAATATAGCACAACACATCAAAACTGTAATACACTCTGCTTCTCCTTGAGACTCTATTAAGCTCAGATTCATTATAGAGGTTTGCATTTTCTTAACCGAGTGTGTGTTCACAGGTGGACTGTTTGACCCTCTGCGGAGACACTGCAGCTGCATGTGAGTCTAAGATGAAGGCAGCCTTCCACAAAGCTGAGCTCCATCACCCATGTGTGCTGTTGCTAAGGAACCTGCAATTACTTAGCCAGCGACGGGATGGCACCGAAATGGACTCTAGGGTAGTCTCTGCTCTTTGCCAACTCATTGCTGACACCCACTCAAGGTAAAGTAACAGATTTTGCTGTTGTGTAAAACTTTTGAAAGATCTTTTCCTTCATGCTTTGTAAATTGACACAAGAGACAAAAATGACTGCATTAAAGCTGAAGAAAACATAAAAGTATTGCTACAACAAACTGCAGGTGCTGTTAAACATATGCAGAAACAGTTATAAAGATAATGTGAATGCAAAAAATGGAGACACATACTTTTCTTCAGCGAAATGTCAGCCTGCTGCGGCCAACAGAATATGTTCTCTCCCGTTGCAGTGTAATCGTGGTTGGCTCTGTGAGTAACCAGCGGGATTTGTCCTCAGATGTGATGGCAGCCTTTGTGCACCAGGTGGCGATGGACAGTCACTCAGAGGAGCAGAGAAAGGCCATTCTCACCAGCCTAAGTGAAGACCTCTTCCTGGCAAAAGATGCCAGTCTTGCCAAGATTGCTAAGCAGACTGCGGTAAAAAGGCCTATAAAGATCACCTTTTCCAACTTTTCAATACATACAGTGGGAAATTGTCCCTTACTAATGACAAGTCTTTATTATAATTGGTTGTTAAGTGTGGATCTCTTCTTAGTCTCATTGACCATCGTGCTCTCTCTGAAGGGTTTTGTATTGGGAGATTTCTGTACACTCCTCACCAGTGCTGGAAAAGCAGCTCACCAGCGGCTGCTGACGACTTAGTGAGTTGTTCACTTCTTGTTTGTATCATTGGAAACTTTGTCCTGCATAACTACTTTATAGCATGTAATGTCACACAAACCTAAGACATACATAATCATATTTGTATAGATCAGGTCATTATCACATTGTTTTTTAGACTAATATTGTGAGTCACCGAGAAATCAAAATTGCCTTTTTTTACCTTTGTAGTCCCTGTTTTAATGTCCCTTGTTATATTAAGCATGATCCATAATATTATATAATTTTGTTTTGGGATAATCTTTTATCAATTATTATTTATTATGCTTTGATTTTACCCACCTCTAAAACGTCTTCTGCTTTTTGCCTGTCAGCATGTACCAGCAGGAACGGGGAAAAAAAAATATTCACTAATAATATCAGGTTTTACCTCCCCCCTTCACAACCCCCACCTATCACTGAGTGAAAAGGCTCAACTAGTTCAGACACCTTCCCTCATATCATATTTCACTTGGAAATACTTCATAGTATGGAAGGAATATGCATTATGATTTTTGTTTTACATTGACTTTAAATCAAGTTGCTGGCTATGCAGCCTAAAATATTTAGTCCCCACAGTCCAGGCACTGTATGTTGACATGAAAGAAATGTGAAAAAGAGAGGTTTTTCTTTGGTCTCAGGGCCTTATTTTATATACAAGCCTGTCTGGTTTGCTGCATAGCTATCCACATGGAGCGAGTGCTCAGGAGGAGGAGGACCTGTGTTTGTGTGGTGTGACTATCATGGCTGCTGACTTTACCAAAGCTCTGGAGTCCTTACAGGACGCCCACTCCCAGGCCATTGGAGCACCTAAGGTAAGTTTGCTTTAGGACCGTTTGAACCCAACATAGCAAAAGCACCAGGGTTCTCTTATGTATATGCTAGTTATATATGTAACTGTGGTTATGTAAGTAGTGGATGACTGCCAGGGCGGTTATTACCAAGAGGAGTGGATGGTTTTCTAGCTGTGCAAACTGCAGACCAAGAAATTACAGATGAGAGCAACACATCTGGGTACTTTGCCCTTGTGTAATGCCCCTGCCCCTTTTTGGGTGAAAACAGCCCCTCTAATTTGTCTTGCCTTTCTAATTTGACAAATTCAGAGATCTTTGACAATTTAATGGCATAAAATAACAATACCCTACTGATTTATAGCTAATAGGAGCCCAGATCCTTTGGCCAATCAGGCAAACAATTATGCCGTTGCCGATCAACAGTCTCGGTAGTTATCTAGAAAAAAAAATGAAAGAAATAGGAGTTGTCGAGTGTCAGTCTTTCAGTCTGCCTCCATCAGAGTGGACGAATGATCCTTCCCAGTGGCTGGAGTTGTCATATTCACAATTTGATTCCCAGTGGTTTTAGACAAAGTTTAGACAAACTTTGAATTTGGAGAATGACGATGATCATGACATAAAAATCACTTCTGCCTGCTCTCATCTACGCCAAACAGTCACCTCGTGACACCAGCGTGTGACACAGTCAAGCTTATATATCTATAGTCACTCTTCCTCAGAACATAGAGCCATATTACAGAAAATTCCTATCTTTTTTCTTAAAACAAATTTGTATTACAGAAACTTAATTTAGGAATTTTATCTTACAGCATCTTAAATTAGGAAGTTTTAACAGTCGCAGTCAACAATCAGTTGTTATGTCTGGTAACAATAAACTGACAGTTGTGCATGGCTGAAATGTAAATACGTGATAAAAATAATGTAAAAAGTGTAAGTTACAGCTACCACTATTAGTGCAAAAAAGGTCGAAACCAAACTAAAGTGCAATAAACTAGTGATCATGAATATTGTGACAGCGCTCCGTGCTGTTTATCAGAGCATCACTACTCCACAATTTCAGTGTCTATTTCCGAAATGCTTTAGCTGACAATACTAACATTAATCTTCCTAATAAACAGCCACACGTTCAACTCCTCGTTATTCAGTACATCACTGTAATTTTATATATTGATGTGTTTTCATCAACATTAACATACGAGTGTAATAAGAGTAATAATTGTGAGATTGTTTCTGAAGTGTCTGGAAGTTTGAACTTCTTCAACTCCTTGAGACCACCGGTGGTTCCAAAACGCACTTCATCATATTCTTCGTAACTTTCATATTTCATAAGCTTCGTTCAAAAGGTGGGTGTCATATGAGAGCTGAAACTGTCTTCTTTCCAGTAAAATAGATGGGTAATGTAATTTTAAACCCTTATAATAAAAGAAGCTGAACTGAAAGTTGACCCATTTTCCACAAATCTGAGCTATAAACTGGATCTCAGATGGCGTCTCTTCAATGATCTGCTCTGTAAAAAGTATTTTTATAAAAAAATACAAAGAGCATAAGATTTTTGGCTTTCAGCAGTAAATTGTAAGCATATAGCAATATGTGTATGATCATAAAAAGGTTCTGCATTTACGTACGTAGTATTTAGCCAAAATGGTTAAACTGTTAACTAAAAATTCTGAATTTAATTTTGAATTGTCAATAATAATAATACCATATTTTATGAATTTATATTCTAAGTAAGGTAATTTTGAATTAGAAACCCTGAGAGGAGGATACACCAGTCTTTTACAGACGCGCTCAGAGAGGACAGACAAACACAGATCTAGCTATACTTTAAATTTTCTGTTTTATTTCGCTTTATATAATTATGTGTTGTGTATTTTGTATTTGATGTAAAATAAACATGGACTAGAAAAACACACATTCATGGGCAGGCTCTGTGTAGCAGCTTAGGCAGTGCTTTAAAGCAGACGTTGTGATAGGCTCATTTCATCAGTTGATAGTATTCCGATGACCTGACAGTAACGTTGCCATTTTTCTAGGCTTTACTGTGCTGCTCATTAAACATCTCCAAGTGAAGGTTTAAGGTATTTGTTGATGTATTTAATGAGGTAAGCTGATGTTGGCTTTGTATTCGCCAACGCTCGTAATTTATTCTATGTTCAAGGCACCTCAGTGTAACTGCAGCTTCATGTATGTGTATGAGTTTACCATTTAAGAGCTTTGGCATCTTTGGAAGCCACTTTTATCCGTTACACGGCTACACGGATCCAGTCCACCGATCTGGCTGATGTTCTTGTAGCTTTTTCTGGAGATTGCATCTAAAGTGTCTACATATTTTTTCATGTTTTTCATGGTCCTTCTTATACTGGTCCTTATAATACTATGGCGACCTGGCCAAATACTATGAATAGTCAACGTCAACTTTAATGACGTTGAAAGGAATCAGCTGTCCCATTTCTCCAGTTTCTGCTCACTCTTTCCATTGACCACTGTAGTCATGTCGTCATTTTGTAGTCATGCTATTATGCCGTTTTAAGGAAGTCTGGGTCTAAAAGGAATTTCTCAGTAAGAAGAATGAATGAGTTTGTAAAAGTTGCCTTTGTCGCATCCTGTGAAAATCCAAAATGTTCCAAAGCTGAAACGTTTTGTCCTATGAATATTCTTCACTCGAAGATCACTGGATCCTCTGAATTACGAGGTTGTTAAAAAGTCAAAATATGAATATTGCTGCATGTAACCTAATGCTACTGCAAGCTGAATTGACGCCATTAGACTGGCAGCCTCCTTAGAAACCTCGCAAACCAGCATGTTTTGCCAGTGTGATACTGTATTTCGATGTACAGACTAAGAGTGGATTAAAAGAAGTCAGAACTAAAGGAACAGGTTTCCTGTGATTAATAGTTCTTCATCTAACACTCACTGAAACACGGTAGATCTTTCCATTCTGTACATAGCTTGATTTGAAAAGCTCTTAATTTACCTGCACTCAGCTCAAACGTACCTGCACCCAGGCTAATTCAGTACAGACTAAGGTTAATATTAATGTTACCTCTTGATGAGCTGATTTAGGCTATAAAAAATGCTTATTATTATAATCCTGGTACCATTTTCTGAGGACATCCTCTCAGGACATTCGCCAGCTTCTTGTTTGAATATTTCCATTCCACCTTATCACCTGTAACTGCATCAGTTACATTCTGAACTGTCATGCCATTTAAGGTGGAACGGGAAAATTTGAACAAGCATTGGCGAAAAAGAAGCTGACTTCAGCTTCATAGAGAGTTGAAAAGAATGATATGAGCAGGTTGCTCCATTTCTGCTTGACAGCTGAGTAACATTAACTTATTTTTTTCACAGAACCAACAGGTCAGTATCACAAGTGCTGCACCATATAAGGTGTCCAGTGATCTTCGGAAGAAAAATGTACACAGGTCATGTATCGTGCACAGGATATGTAATGTTCAGAACCTGATACGTTTCCGAACATTTTTATGTAACACGGTGCGATAGAGGCGATTTTTCGAAAACCCTATTCATTCTGACCGCAGAGAAATCGAGCTTAGAACAGGAGTTACTAATATGGGCATAACGCAGACTACAGAATGATGCACGACTACGGTGGTCTGTTCCTCCTGACCCTCTTCTCTACTCGATCCCTCTGTGTTCTTACATGGTAGGAGAGGAGGAGGTGGAAGGGAAGTTTCTGGATGCAGCCCAGATCGGGTTGGTTGACCTACATTTTTGCATACGCGCAGTCCAAATCAGGTTTCCTTTCAAAAAGAGAATTCCTTGAGAAAATTACCACTCTGTAATGTCTTCCGGCATTCTCAAATGCTAGAATGCCATCAAGCAAGACCAAAATGAATGGGTTAATACGGAGCATTTGAGCAAAATCATAGTTAATACAAAAGAATGCATTCATTTCCTGAACCTGAAACAACATAAAACATTTTAACCTCGCTGTTATATTTTTAACCACTTTTGAACTACAATACCAGTAAGTTTTCCTTGCTTTTTTAGCAAATTTGAAACGCATCCTGGACAAGTGTAACCGTTTAACCGTTTAGCTTAATTTCCCTCCATTCATTGAAGACTTGCTCTCAGGAACCCCCTGGTGATTTGTAGTCATGTTTTTGATATAACAGGGGAAATAGGAAGTGCCCAGGTTCCTCTTAAACTGGTTCAGACATTGACAGTATGTATAAATTGGACCCAGTGACCCAGTGTTCTCAGTGGGGACCAGCTGATGTCACTTCCTCATCAGCTTCTCATGCGCTGGACAGGGGGGGAAGGCTTGAGACTGCGGTAAATCTCCCGTAAATCTCCCGCGTGCAGTTCAAATGACTGCAATGTTTGTGGGAGCTGCCTTTGCCAGCAACACTTTGTGCACATGTTGAAGGAATATAAATCACAACCATTCAGTACAATAGTACACTTTCACCATATAATAAATTTTAGTTACTACTTTCTAATAAAGGTCATTGTAAAACAAATTTGAAAATATAAAATATAAAAATAATAATAATGAAAGATTCAAGATCCTTAATAATAATAATAATATTATTTTACAGTTCAAATGGAGCATAACTCATAGATTACTGAATACATAAATACACATTAAATACTAATTTAAAAAAGTAAATACAATCAGTTCATCCAAGGTTATAAAAATGTCTTTACTCCCTTGTTGGTGCAACCCACGCTTAGTCTAGTTGGCATGGTTCTGTAATATTGCTTTCTTTTTAAATTTAGGATTTAAGAACTGTTATTCTGTAATAGCTTCTGTCCTAAATGCAATCCTAACTGAAGTTGTCATGGTGCCTAAACAGATAAAATTTCAGAGTTAGGGTGTTTCTGTGATATGGCTAGTGGTCTGTTCTTGCAGGCTAGTGACCAGGAGCGCTGGCAGACTTCCACTGCTCATATAACCACAGTTACAATAACTAAAATTATGTGTTGTATCTTCTAACCGCCAGGGCGGTTCCTACCAAGTGAATGACTTAAATCCACAATGTCATGAAGAGTGCCTTAACTGCTGCCCATACCCAGACTGGTCTGTGTAAGCTGCTCGGCTAGTGGACTGATTAATAAACCCAGGATTGGGAACTTTGGGTAAAGGCCAGACTAGGCTTCAAGATGATATATGTATTATCTGAGCCCTAGTGGAGACACATAAAAAAGCACCTGTAGCTCACAGACCTGCTTAGCTCTAGAAACAGTGAGAAAAAAATGGTTGTCTTTAAGGAAACCCACCTAAGAGCAGCCTGATCTAGAAGTTCAAAGGACGTATGACACAGTGGGGTGCCCCAAGTAATCGGGATGGATGCAGTCTCTTCGCCCCCTTTAGAAAGGTGGTCACCAGCTTATGGAAGCTCAACAAGGAGCCCCTGGGTAGGGCCAAGCGGCTTGCTAGAGCTGCCAGATAAACTTTCAGGGTATAAAGGGTCCTTCCATTGTCAAACAGGGACTGCAAAAAGGAAAGCACCACTTCAACGGTACCTGAGAGCGGGTCTATCTGGCTGTTAGAGCACTAGTTGGTAAATCTGCCCTTATCTAGAGTGCAAGTTTAGGGGGCTCTGGCATTCAGGATTGTGTTTCTAACTTTCAAGGAACACAGTGTCAGCTTGGAGGTAACCAAAAGGGCCACAGCTCAGTGCTGTACCTGACCCCCCATCCCCCAGCTGAGAGAGGAAGTCCATGCAGACAGGCAGTTCCCACAGAAGATCAGTGAAGAAACAGCCCATAGAGGGCAAAAGTTTTCCAAGCTCCTAAATAGTCACCATGCTGCGTTAACAACATACTTGGCCTGAGAAGCAAGATGAAAAGGAGATATAAGCTCCACTGTATCACACTCTGGTGTCACAAGATGACGGTTTGGCATATTTTCTTAGTGTACAGCTGGCACTGCTAGAGAACCATCCACTCGGTAAGAACCTGGTGGTCAGAAGATACAAAACGTATGTATGGGTGTAAACAACTAAGGGTGGTTTTGTTGTATAGCTTAATTTGATGTCATTCAGAATATACCAATGTTCCATTGATGGCCTAACTAACATTTTCATTACTGATGACATTTGTATGATGGAAACAATCAATCCGTTTAGAGAGAGCTACAGTTCAGGAATTAAAGTTTGTCTTTTGTGAATGGCAGATCCCGTCTGTGAGGTGGCAGGATGTAGGGGGTCTGCAGCATGTGAAGAAAGAAATCTTAGATACCATCCAGCTCCCTCTGGAGCATCCAGAGCTGCTCTCGCTTGGCCTGCGACGCTCCGGTCTGCTGCTCTATGGACCACCAGGCACCGGCAAGACCCTGCTTGCTAAAGCTGTGGCCACGGAATGCTCTATGACCTTCCTCAGGTGGAGATGCTGCATCAATTTTTGTGGAGAGCATATATGTTTTCCTCATTCCAAGAAGCTTGCACTTGTGCATTTATTGCTTTTGTCTTAAACACAGTGACACAATTCATCAGCAATGAGTTTGAAACTGGTGTGTTTAAAAAAACTAAAACTTGATGAACTGTCAGTATTACTTTGCTGAGGAACAAATACTATGATTGTTTTGCTATTTGGAGCTTCATAGTGTCACAGTTTCCAGGAGGTACATGACTAAGGTGATTGCTTTTTGATTCTAGTGTCAAAGGGCCAGAGGTCATAAACATGTACGTGGGCCAGAGTGAGGAGAACATCAGAGAGGGTAAGAATCCATTTAGGGAAATATAATAATTTGTTCACTTGTAATTAAATCCCCATGACCCCTGACCAAGGCTCCCTTAGTGTAACCTTTTGTAATGTTAATCAGCAGATTTGAACAGAATCAAAAAATCTCAAGTTAAAAGGAAACCTTTTTTTCTTTTTTTCTCTGTGTCTTCGTAAGTGTTTAGCAAAGCTAGGGCTGCAGCTCCTTGTATCATCTTCTTTGATGAGCTGGACTCTTTGGCTCCTAACCGAGGTCGCAGTGGAGACTCAGGAGGAGTGATGGACAGGTGTGTTGCATAAAGAGCACTGGTTATTGCTGAATAATTCAACACTCAGGCTCTGTAAAACCTCCACTGGAGGCTGTTTAATGAAGCCATTTTGCATATATTTGTTTTGTGCTTTTGACAACAGAAATTGTTGCAAACCAGCTTTACAAAAATCTGGCATCAAAGGCTTAAAGAATGCTTTACTCAAAGATTATTTATGTTAGTCTAGTAACATGTAGAACAAAAGCACCAATTCATAATTTCTGTGTTGCAGTACACCCCAAAAACTAAAAAGAAAAGACCACAAGGTAAAACATATGTTAAAATCTAACAAGAAAAATAGTTTTCAGGATCACAGGAACATGAGAAGTAAACATAATAAAAAGAATGGATAAAATAAAGAAAAATAATCTTAACAGGTTATCATGTACACACAAGTACACATAACCTCTTACACAAAGGCTGAACTAAGACAAAATCTTAAAGAAAACCAGCAGGCTCTAAGAAGAGAAAGAGAGCTGGGGGTGAAAGCACCCGCAGGTGTTTTCCCAGTCTAAGGCCTGATTCACACATACTGCGTCTGCGTGGCATGAGCAACGCGGAAAGTCGTGCTTTTCATTTCGGCGCCCATATTAACTGGTCAGCGCTTTCACAGAGGCTACATGTGCGAAGCGGCAGAGCGTCCCAGACACTGCACTAAAGCAGTGCGGTATTCAGAGAATAGACCCGACACAAATGCAGAAGCAGTATGAGTGAATAAGGCCTTACACAGACTTGATCAAAGCAGTTCTAACTTTATGCAAATTGAATGTAAAAAAGGA
>JAILXH010023019.1:6125-17321 GCA_023558415.1 Piaractus mesopotamicus | reverse complement strand
TATATGTATATATATATATATATATATATATATATATATATATATATATATAGTTCTGATTCATCATTGCAAGTTAAACCATTTATAATGCAGATTTGAATTGGTTCAGAAACCTAACTAAACACAGTGTCTTTGGAGAGATTGAGTCAACAGTTAGTGTCCATTATGTTCATCTTAATGACATCAGCAAGAATCACTCTCAGTGAGGCCCAAGGCCTTGAAGGTTTCCAAATAGTCACCTTTCACCCAGTTATACAATGATGGAAATACCCTATTCTAAGTTCTGTAATATAGGCCGCCACCATGTCTGATAGGACAGAATGGAGATGGGCTTAAACACGTTTTTATCTCATGTCACAGCATCCTTCTCAAGGAACGTGTGACAGGCCTTGCAGGGACACAAAAGCCAAAGAACTATTGTTCTTTGGTGTTAGAAATACATTCTTAAGGAAAATATTCTATATTAAAAAGATTCACATTTAATTATGGGAGACAATCTACATCCCTTCAGGCTAGTCAGGAGGCACACTGTGCAGAGCTGATTTAAGAAATATTGCTTCCTGGGGCTGAGGTGTTCAAGTGGTCTTTACTGCCATTCCTCAATATAACTTGTATGCATTGGAAAAAAATAGTTCTTTTTTAGGCCCCAAGATGCAACACACAACAGCAGCATATTACAATGTGAAATGAGTACAGACTTCACAATAAAAACACCAGACAGTAAATATACAGAACAACAAAAACTCAAGACAATAAATGAACAGAACAAAAAAAAAAAAAAAAACACATGATGCTACTAAACAAAAAAGCAAAACAATACACATGAATTGGGGTCCCATAGCAGCATTCAAAGATTAAGATTTAAAGAAGATATGCAGGTGCAGGTGTGCAGTGACAGTTAAGGGGTTGTGGGATCATTGTGTTCAATAATTTGACCGCCTCAGGGATGAAGCTTGTGGCTGAGTCTGGTGGTGGTGGAATGAAAGCTCCATTACCTTCTACCAGATGGCAGAAGCTTTTGACTCTCTCCAAAGTTAGACCCTTTAATGTGCAAAGGAGAGTGAATGAATAGCCTAAATAAAGTAGAACAGTCACTAAATCATATATATAGACTATATAAAATACTCACTTAAACAACACACACATTCTTGTAGCTTGCAGAGACTGCAGAGCCCTCAGTCCGATGGCCACAGCTGCTGAGCCCAGCGGAACACCAAAAAGCTCTTTGGTTTAATTCCTGCTTTGTGTTTACTGGTGAAGTTACTTCACGGTGAGCCCGATGGCCAAGACTGCAGTGTTATTTCAGCAGAGGATAATGTATTTATGAATAGACTGTAGCATCATTTCCGTTGAGGGCGGGCAAATGATTTTAGTTTTCTGCAGGAGCAGGACTGGAAAAATAGTCTTGCACAGACCTATAATTTGAAGCAATCTGGGACCACTGCCTGGCTTTGACAAATGTTGAAGATTTTGTTTAGGTTTGTTGTCAAGGCCAGCAGCCTTCCAGGGATCCACTCTGGAAAGACATACACCTTTGGTGTTTTGAAAGTGTTCATGGATTCTCTGTGCATAGTTGCACTTTGCCAATGTGATTTGGAGACAGCATTCCGTGTTTTCAGCATCACGCACATTTCTGCAGTCATTGTCAGCTTCTGCGTAGAACATGTATTGATCATCTTGAAAAGATTCTCATCATCTGCGCATTTGCTAATGTAGCCAGTCACAGATGCTGTATATTCCTCCAAACCAGCTGTATTATTATATGTAGAAGCCTCCCTGAACGTGTCCCAGTCTGTCCCGGTGCTCAAATCCAGGTTCTCAAATCCAGGTTCTCACCTGTTTCAGAACTGGTTGGGTATGCTTGAGCAGGGCTTTGTATGCTGAAACTAACATAACAGAGATGTGGCTCAAGCACCCGAGGTGGGTGGTGGGTGCAGCTTTGTACACGCCATGGATATTGGTGTAAATAAAGTCCAGTGTGTTTGCTACATGAGTCGCAAAATAAATGTGCTAGTAAAATTTAGGCAGCACTCACTAGCTGATTAGTATGTTCTAGTTTCTGACTGTCTGCTTTACTGTGGTAGGGTTGTGTCTCAGCTCTTGGCTGAGCTTGATGGCCTGCATTCTTCCGGTGATGTCTTTGTGATCGGAGCAACAAACAGGCCAGATTTACTTGACCATTCATTGCTTAGGCCTGGCAGGTAGGAATACCGACCGACAGCTTCTTTACCCATTCAGTTCCTGAGTTTCAATGTCTGTTTGCTTTTGTAATCAAGTATTTATTTTGTGCTTTTCTCCCCAGATTTGACAAATTAGTCTATATTGGGATCAGTGAAGACAGGGAATCACAACTGCAGGTTCTGAAGGCGATAGTACGAAAGTGAGTCCTTTAAATTGTCTTTTAACCTTGCCAGATGATTTTCAGGACTAAATTCCACATTGTCGAGCAGTCCCAACCCGGTCCTCAGGTCCCCAGACAGTCAACATTTTTCCTTCATACCTATGTATTGTGAGTTAGGCTGGCGCAAAATGTGGACTGTCTGGGGGGGCCCTGAGGACCAGGTTGGGACACACTGGTCTAGAGAGCATTTCTGCTTCTCCATGTTTGCTGGTGACTTAGCGTAGTAAAGCTTAGGTTGTGCTCAAACTGTATATATATAATATAAATGTTTGTGTCCGATTGTGTCTGCAGGTTTAAGGTGGACCCCACTGTCAACCTCTCAGACATAGTGGAGCAGTGTCCTCCTCAACTCACAGGAGCTGATCTATATGCACTGTGTTCAGATGCCATGATGTTTGCTATTAAGAGGAAGATTTTGCGCATCAGTGAAGGTTATTTAACTGCCTGATTTCACTATTAATGTTCAACATTCTAGGTCCGTTTAAGGTGATCCCATTACAAATGCACAGATACAGCAGTACAGCCTGTCTTTAAATCAATTAATCATTATTAAAAACACTGTCATCCCCAATGATTTAAATGCCGTGAGCAGGAAAAATATGGCCCGCCTGTCTTGTATTATACCAGGACACATTTTTTAAACTTTTTAAAACTTTTTAAACATGCCACTTTCGTTTCTCATCTGGTTAGTTGCAAAAGCAATGTTCATTCTGAACCAATTTCAACATATTGTTTTATCCAGGGGCTAACCTTGAGCTTCACTTCCTTTCACCAGAGACTTTTTTGTTAATGCATACAGACTATGTGGTTAACATTGTTCAACATTAATATAATTTGGCTTTAAAAACAATCTTCTGAGCCTATTAAGCATTCTGCAGTTCACGCTAAATATTTTTAAGTAGCATTAAAGATATTGACCAGTTATATGGAGCTGAATGAAAATGTCTAAACAAAGGTCACTTCCCACCACCCTTGAGTGGTTCAGCAGAGAGGTGAGGATGTCATTTGTGTTAAATGTCACCATTTTGGCATATTGCTCTCCATTTTTCCTCTCCTCATTAGCTGAGACATTACAGCGAGATAAAAGGAAACACCAGTCTTCACTTGACATTTCAAACACTTTTACTTCATTGAAAATATTCCATAGTGATTTTAATGCTTTTCACAATAATTTGTTGTCATATGCAGTACCTTATATAAAAAGCATTTTAATAAGGAGCAATATAATACCCTCGTGATCATCCAGGCCTAGGTAAAGTTCATAAGAAAAGCAATAACAAATCAAAATCTTGTTGACAATACAAGTCTGTTGTTTTTCTTTTTTGTTTTTTTTCCTCTTGGTCTCTTTCTCTTGTTCTTTTATTTCTTCACTTCTCTGATTCATTCTTTTGTCCGTCTCTGTCCCTTTCATTCCCTTGGTCTCATGCTCCCCCTTTTTCTCTTTCATTCATGCCCAGGTCTCGAGTCAGAGGACAGTGTGCTCACACTGTGTGCCGAGGACTTTAGCCGGGCCCTTGATATCCTGCAGCCTTCTGTGTCTGAGCAGGAGCTGCACAAGTACAAACTTATCCAGCAGAAATTCACCACAAAGTAACACTACCTCTACCACTAGCACCACTGGGTGGAGTTGGCCATTGCTGCATGTACCACCTCATTCTGTGCATTGCTGGGATGCGCTGTCCCAACTAACTTACATTTAGTGTTTTTACTGGAATAACTGATAACTGGAACTAATCACTGTGTTGATCTGAAAATTGTTAAATTATCTTAAACTTTAGCCTAAATTAGCTAACGCCCTTTAAAATTCAGCATTCAGCAAATTATTGTGCTGATAAATTCTACTGCTTTGTTACTGTAACACTATGCAAGCAACAGAGAGTCTCCCAAATGTAGGAAAGGAAGTGGATATAATTACTGGTTGGTCTCCACTGCCCACACTAATCTGTATGATAAATAACAGAGAGGCTTTCCTTGTGGACTTATGCATTTTTTAACTGGATAATGCTTGAGTGCTTGAATGGAAACCATTCATTAATCTCCTGTAGTCTGTGCCAATACTGCCTACGTTTTTTTGACCTTCCTTGAGGAAAACTGAAAGTAAGGAGGAAAGTCAGCTCTGTAAAAACATGTGGTCACAGGTAGTTGATGTAGTGTAAACAGATTTACCTGTTACAAGTTTTGAGATGAGAGCAGGTCATCCACAATGCTCATTTTACACCATAAATCAACAGAGATTTTGACTTTTTTTTTATTTAATAGGCACACTTGAATAGATATTTGGTCACACTTTATATTAAGTGGTAATGTTTTGTAATTCATTGGATAATTAATTTAATTTGCTATGCAAATGGTTTGTATATGTGTTGGCATATGTTAAGCGAAATGGTCTAAGATTCACTAATTGTTTCTCTTTGTTATATAAAAAAGCTCTTTTGAAAGCAAAATAAAGAATATGACGAGAAAACAATTGAAAACAATGTTCATTTCACTTTTCAGATTAAGTAAAGCTTTACTTCTTGGTCCATTGTTGTTATGTTGTTATAACATACTTATTACAAAGGACAAATAGGACATCTTAATATAAAGTGTTACCTTGTTTATTTAATGAAAAAGTAAGTATGTAAAACCTATAGAGATGAAAAAGTAAACGTATCAGATTCCTGCAACAAATCTATATGTCATGGTGACATAAGAGCTAGGAAGAAAAATAAAAGACAATATAAACACAAAGGACAGAATTTCAAATAAGAAAATAGCTTTGATTTCCTATGTAAACTTTCAAACTGTGCAAGCTTTTTTTTTTTTTCCAACTTACAGTGCTTTCTGGCATCAGTTCCAGTGATCTAGTCCAAGATGGACTAAGTAACAGGAACCAGTCAAGTACTGGTACATGTTTTGCCACAGTAGTTTTTTAAGTAACATTCTTAATCACCATGTAAATGTTTAATTATCACCAGTAATTACTGGTAAAATCAAGTGTGTTGATTTTACCACTATATTGTTCGTCGCTATATAAAATGTAAATCAGTCGTGTGGGATTTATGACCGTTACTAAACAATGTCTTTAAATATTCTCTCTTGAAGACAGTTTGCTTATATGCTCGGCCACATGCTTTTCCATTTGGGCCATATGTTTGATTAATGCAATAGCAATTTGCTATTACAAAAGCAGTAGTTGTTTTAATTGTCTCAGTACTTCATCTGTCATAGCTGTTTAGATTATAAGCCCATTGGTGCTGTTTATCACATTTCACTAGCCAGGGATATTTGCACTTTTTCTTTTTTTTTTTTATATCCACTCATGCACAATCACTTAGAACAAATCAAAAACTGACCAGAGAACAAAGGAGTAGAAATCACTTCTGTTCAACCAAGTGTTTGGCACTGAAATGAAAAATAATTTACAGTCACACTCAGTGTAGTGTCATGAACCATAACAAATGTGTATTTTTAAAGAGAAAGGATGTACAAATGGCCATGTGTGGGGTAAAGATGGGGCCAGATTTCAGTCGGGAGGCCTGGACCTCTGTGGCGGGTCTCTTGCTTTGATAACAAACTCCGATCTCCTGTTTGGTTGGCTTTTGCTTTTAGTTCGTTGATTTGGCACAGATTGATAAGTTAGTTCCTCCGTGTCTTGGGCTTCTTCCATCTCTACAGCAGGTAGGGTTACTCGCTGGGTAAGTGACTCAAGTGAAATGTGGCATTCGATTGCAGGTTCTGCAATACAAATGAGCAATGAGGTTTTTATGATGTAAAGGAACATATTTTTAGCAGAATCTCCTCATAACAATTCCATTCACACTGAACAGAAATTCGGTCATTTGGTCATACGCTGAACATGATGTTACGTGAAATCAACATGGGAAACTGAAAAAGTCCTTGACGTACCTCAGTTCCAAGTCATCACACAATGTAAAATGGTTGATAATTGGTTGATAATTGGCTGTTAACCCTTCAGTGCATCAGCCAAATTTGTGTTGTCAGTGTTGTTGAAAATGCAATGTAGCATGTTTGTTAAAGCCACATTTAGAGCTGTAGATTCTGCCTTAATTTGTAAAAGTAGTCAGATCTTTGTCAAATATGCATAGTTAATAAGGAAAAAAATGTGTTCCTCTTTTCTTCCAGTCTGACAAAAGACACAGAATCCTATTCTGAAGCCACTGACAGACAGTATCAAGCACAATACTCTTAAAACCCAACAACAAAAAAATCTTGTTTAATCTTGTGACATACGTTAGTGTATATTTAAAGAATAGTCATTGTTTCTTGTTTGTAATGTATGCCACTGTTCTTTATAAACATCCCTCATCCTTGAGAGATGGTTTCACCCCATGAGCCTGTTCACTATACCCAGAGGGTAATTACAATAGAGGCTCTCGGCTCGAAAAGAGGGGTTAACCGTACATGCAAAAATAGCTATATTTACCGCTTACGTGGCCTTTGCTACTTTTGTGCGCTTCATCCTTTTCCTTCTCATGAGGGTTACTTGAGGCCTCTTCAAGCCCGCGATGAGCAGCAGCAGTCTGGGTCGGGACTTGGTGAGCCAGCTTCTCAGTAGCGTCCCCTTGGGAAACCTTAAACAGATAACAATAGGTAAGTCCACCACATTACTGGAATCAATAATTATTGCTTTTACACTAAGCTGTATATTAGGAAATGTGTGTACAGGGTCTAATTTGCGGGTTTTGTAAGTGTTGTGCTGAAAAGTAATGGGTTTACTTTTACCATAATTTATTTATCAGTATTTCTTTTAACATGAAATTTGTCCTTTGTATGCTGCAAGTGAAATGAAGACTGTGCGGCTGTGTATTTTTATATATATGTATATGTATATGTATGTGTGTGTGTGTGTGTGTGTGTGTGTGTGTGTGTGTGTGTGTGTGATTTAAGCACATCTTGGGCAATATTTGTGGAAATTTCGTGTATCTTTCGTGTTAAGTTAATTAGTTCTACACATTTAACACTTGACCCAGCAATTTATAATTAGAGCTCTTCTGCTTGTATACTAAGAAATCTGTATGACATACTGGCTAAAGCCAGGCTGTCTAATCTGATACCTGAACAGCTCTACACATTTCTTTATAATGTATGATAATGTCTGTAAGCATCATGCATAATCTAAATTGCAAAGGCATGTTTAATGAATTCAAAACTTCTTCATATACGTAGGAAGGTACAGCTTATTGCACTCTTAACAGCAAAAGTGATTTTTCTTGTCACCTCTCTGTGCTGTATCTTGTTGAACCTGATGATGTTATATAAAGTGACAGCTTGCCAGCAAAGAGCAGAAACCTTTGACCATATTTCAGCTGCCATATTTGGTGCTGCTCAACAATCCTGTCTAATTACATCTGATTCTGGCTTCTCATCTTAAAGTGTGACCACTGCAGAGAGCATACAGGGCACAACATGTATGATGTAATGCAGTCTATCCACATTCTCATCAGTTGATTGTAGTCTGAACTGTGTGTAATGTGTAATATTACTGCAAGCCTAATATAATTCCCTTTTTAGAAGCACATTTCAAGTCACCTGTGCTTTCCAAACTCTGATTTAACTTCATTTTTAAAACATTTTCCCTAGAAGACTGAAAATGTGATCAAAAACTTTTCCAATTAATTTGTTTTATGGTACTTTTGAACAAAATGGTCTTAAGTTATCTAAATTCAAAGGCAACTTTGTTGAATTTCCTTCATTTAGCCCACTTACACAGCGTGGATAATGAACTTTTCCTGGGACAACATTGCAATCCGTTCTAATAGGAACATCCTCATCTGACTACTATCTCCATATCAGACTCCTCTCCTTTTCCATGGTCAAAAAAGCCCCAAAAAACAACAGAACAGTACCTCAACCAGTAACACTCCTCACCGAAGCACCATAGCAACAAGTTTAGCCTCCTGAATTGCGGCACCTTCAGACCCTGAAGTCTCTCACATTCTTTGGTAATAGCACTCTGGCAGATGGGGGGTAACGCTCTGCACCCCGAATAATGGCCCTTCGCTTTTATATATACATCCTAGCTCTCCCAGCCCCACTAAGTTCTGACTGCTGAGCACGATGGAAAATATAAAACCTTCAATTGTTCAACTTTTGCTGGTCGAGCACAGCCCAACTGGCCAGAGAGAGATCTAGCAATGTTTAGACGTGCTAGGGCCTTGCTGAAGCCATTGTTGTGTCCCGGTGGGCTTAATGTTAAATGTAGCGAGAGCAACATTGTTTGTTTGTTTAGCTACCTTGTTTTTCTTCTTTTTTTTTCCTCACCCAATTCTACCTTTCAGGAGATGGCCAGTCATGGGATTAGGGGTCAGACAGAAGTCAGGGAAGATTATTAAGCTCCTTGAGGGGAGATTTGTTGATGTGCATGCCCAACAAAGAAATCGGGACACATCCAACTGCATTTTTGCCTAATTTGCTTCATATTTCCAATAATTGAGGTAGATTCCATTGAGGGTCCACAATAAAAGGTCCTCCTTTGTGGCGAAGTGTAAGGTTGACCTTCTGTTGACCTTTCCATAAATCCATCAAGATTTTTTCACACTTCAGTGGTTCCAGAGCTCCAGGTCTACAGCTTTTTTGGATGTTGTCCAGTTAATGACACATGCACACCCTCCAGAGCCAATCTGTAATATCCAAATATTTTGCCAGAATATATTCTATGAAACATTAATTTTTAATTTTGTCTAAATCTCAGCGTTACTTTTTTCCCTGCTTTCTCTGCTGCAAATTGAACAGATTGCTGCTAGCGGTTCTTGGCCTTTATGAACCATGCTGCCAGAGGTTACTGGCTGAAATCCCTGGCTGAGTCAGGTGAGCAAGGTAACTTCTGCATTCTTCTTCCTTATCTGCAGTGACTAGCAATATAACGCTGACTAACTGTTCTGGTAGAAGCATAGACCTGTACATTTGTCCCCCCAAAACACCACTGACATCCCCAGGCCTCCAAATGAAGATATTATTTGTCATATTCATATTATTATATGTCAAATTTTTTTTAAATGAAGATTGTGAAAAAGTTTAAATAGCTAAGTAACAAGAATTTTCTGCAAGAATGGAAAACAGATTTCCTGACATCATGTGGTAAACAGTCCAATAATGTTCAAGTTTTCAACAGTTCAGACCTTTTTAGGATTATCCACCTTATCCACAAACCAAGATACATAATTTCAACAGCTCAAAGAACACTCAAAATTCCGGATTAAATTCACAATTCAAATGCAGTCCTAATTTGTACTCACGGTCCATGCCAGAACTTAACTTTATCTTAGCCATCTGCTTTGCTGTCTTGTAACTGGTTAAATGTATATTTCCATCACATCCTGTAAGAAGGAGAAAGTGGAAAGCAGTCCTTACCAATTGACCCCACACATTTGTTAGGTTATGCCCCCTGCGTCCCTGCAAAGGCACATATATGATCCTAATGGAGTTTTTTACTCTCACACTAGAAAGTTCAACCAGGATGGAAAAAACAAATCTGCTGGATAATAGGAGGCCATGAACTCCATGGGGCAGAGTTGGGGGGGGCTTTAAAAAGGAGGGCCCACTCAGCACTTCTCCCTGTCAGCGACAACAGATGATCCCAGCCTCTCCACCAATCAGAGGGCTCCCTGTGCCTGTTTCTATGACATCCGGCACTTCACCAATATTAAATGCTCCACCGTTTTGACAATAGTGTTAGAGGTCAGCCAAACTGCTATCCACTCTGCTAAAGGACAAAAAAAAAAAACTCCAAGTAAAAAGTAGATTAATTATTATTACCACGAGTATCTTCACATTTTTATACGTTAGATGAGATTGTCACTCATAACACTGATATTACAGGCATGTCATTAACAGAAGATAAAATCTACCGTTAAGAAGGTCAACATTTGTAAATCTTCAGTTGTGCTATAAGCTACTGTTTCAGATCTCACAATGGAAGTTACTTGAAGTAAAATGTAACTTTTCTTTAAAGTGCTGGTGTTACTGCTGGGATTTAGTAGCTGTTGCATGTAGGCTGTAGTATCTGCTATTTTGCTGTAGGGGGAGGTGTGACACTGCTTCAGGCAGGGGCACAGAGCTGAGCTGCTCAAGGCTTGGTGGGTGGCAACACAGCCAGACTCCAATCTGCAGCACTCACAGGGGCTTACCATAGGGTACTGCAAAGGGATGGAGAAAGAAAGAGAATGGGAGGGGGGAGGAGAGAGGCATGGAGAGAGGCATGGGGAAAGCCTGGCACTGCATTGCAGATCAACAAATGAGAGCAGAGAGAGGAGGAGAATGCAGGAGTTTCAGGGACACCACCAGTTAGGAATGTGTAGGGATTCTCCATGGGATTACCCAGAGTGAAAGGTGTCACACAAACCTGTTTATGTAACTCAGAAATGAGAGGGACAGATATTGCTGTGTAATACTTATTTAGAAATATTCCATGTTTACATCGTGGCTGTAACTAGTTTGTACACAACATGCATGCTTGTTTAACAGCAGTGTCACATAAGGGGCTGAGGCAAATCTGCTCTGAATGCTTTTGTGTTTTGTGCGACACAGTAATTATTGTACACAACATAAATACTTTATTCTATGCAGTACTCAGGTCTGAAGTACACTCACTATTTAACCATTATGTGATGGTATACAGCAAAAGCATACATCTGCTGAAAGTCTTGTTTCCACAGCATCTTAAAGGACAGCCTTGGCTGATTTAGTTGTTGGGTTAATGGGTTTTTTTATTCGTGTTCTATAAATATTTTTATTTTTTTGAAAAGAAACAAACATAGTAAGAGCAAAAATAAAAAAAAGCTGCAGCTAAGAAA
>JAILXH010023018.1:29466-42943 GCA_023558415.1 Piaractus mesopotamicus | reverse complement strand
TTTTTTGTTTTCTTCTCTTTAATACATCTACAGTTCACACAGGACTTGCTTTTATTCTGAAACTTTTTAAAAATTCTGAAACTTTTTGAAAATTTTTTAAAACGATTATTGTAAGAAATAGTGTCCACTTGATTTATCGGTTGGCCAATAATAATAGCCAAGTGTTAGTTGTCATAAATGCTGCTTTTGTCAATTCTGATAACATTTCACATTGGCGACTATTCGACTGACTCTTGTCGGAATAAGCATTTATAAATGCCTATGTAGATTGATATCAGTTGTCATGGAAGACTTGTAATTGTCATGTAGCTAAAGCTCACTAAAGCATTATCAACTTTTTATGAACTGATGAAAAATAAGAAATATAGGAGTCAATAAAAAACAAAACTGCAGAGAATTCTGGGTAGCCTCACCACCAGTGTTACAAAATACATACAGTTTCTGCGGTTTATTTGAATTAAAAATGTGTGATAGTTGCAAACAGTCATATCTGTCTACTGAATCTCAACTATAAATATTAAATTGAAATGTTTCTTTTGTATTTTTTATGTATTTTTTATTTTTTATCCCTGTAAAATCTGTGTCTGTGTCAGCCAAAAAAGGTTCATTTTTATGGGCTGTTCTTAGGTTAATAGAATCATTTGAAGTATTTCTACTATTGTGGGAAAACTGCAGGTGATAAAAAGTAACAAAAGACACCAACATCAATATTGCATTCAGCATGATTGAATTAGCAAAGAACAGCTTATAAGCTTAGACCAGAAATCCTGTTGATCTGTGTAATCAATGGCTAATGAATAAACAGTACCTTTCTACTGTGTAACACTCATTGCACAATTGTGAGTAAGTGTGCCAGCATGCTGCCCCCCTTTTGTTTACTCATGTGGACTTTCTGTTAACGATGCACTTTTAAGATGCAGCATCATTCAATATTTATTCTGTGAAAGGCACAGATCCACTGAGACTCAGTGTTGTGTTGCACAATCACACTTTTGCCTCTGTGGAGCTTCATATTTATAGTAGCTGGCCTCCGTATGCTAACAAAACACTCCTTAGTTAACTGTGGTTTGGTGATTTGACATGTAGCCCCATATGAACTGCCAGATGTATGTCTGTATGTGTGTGGGTTACGGGTTGAGCGGATACAGCAGTCACGTTGTATATAGTACCAGTGAAAGTAGGTTAGTTGTGGACGTCCCAGTCCAGCTGTGTGTATCTCACGTTTTCGCTGTCTGACAAGCCGGGATGAGATACCACTTAATCGCACTGCACATGTGTGAGTGTAGGGTCTGAGAGCTTAGGATTACTAGCTTCTGGAATCCGGGTGTACGCTTCAGACAAATGGGTGAGATAAAATCTGAGGGATGGATGTCAGTTAGTGGATTATGGAGAGAACTCTCTGTCTCTGCCTCGCTGGCTGTCACTCTGTACTCAGTGGATCTAGCCTACAGACAGATTCCAATGAGCTGCTTTATTCACGTGCAAAAATAAAAAAGCAAATACGTGGCTATTTACACAGCTTAATCCGCTCTTCTCCTTTAGTAACGTGATTTCAAAAGTCAAAGTCAAAAATTCATACATTTTTATTTTGTCTTTCACAAACATTTTTGAGCAAGAAATTGCATGAATAGGAAAGAGTCACACATCAGTCATATTTTATTGTTTCTCTGATTGAAGAAATCTTTAATAAGCTTGTACTGATCTGAACTGTGCTTTAATTTAATAAGGAAGTGTCTTTCATCTTTTATACAGGGGTAGAATACACAGTAGCTTTTCTAGTAGAGATTCTCCATGCTGATATGGATTAATCAGGCCAATGTGGACATGCCCAGGCTGTAACTCTGCTGGGGGCTGATTTTCAGTTTTTTAGAATGGATTGCCATTTTAGATAAGGTTACGCAATAAACCACAAGAGGCTGAGTGTTACAGTGATTTTACCCCAAGTAGGGGTTGTTATTAAGCATGATGCGAAACACAGTGCCTTTTTACACCCTTAAGAATGGTAAAATCACTATAAGACATGGCCTTGAGAAATATTTTAATAAATAATTAGTTATTATTAGCAATAACTGCAATAAACAGTTCATCCTCCAAGCAGTTACAGCCAAAGATTATTTCATACAATGGTTTGTAATAACTTGGCAAATTAATACAGAAATCAACTGATGTGTGCGGTCATCTTTCACAATATCAAGTATTTTACCATGACTTTGAATGTGGCTCAGCCAGTCAGATTTTAAAGTCAGAACTAAGGCTGACTATTGTTAAAATGTTACAATATCGATACCAATATTTATACCTTGACTTTAATCCTGAATCATAATTTAATTGATATCTTTTTCTAATTAGAACTCAAAATTGGGTGTGGCTTATACCAGATATGTGTAATCTGCTAGAAGTGAGTGTATAATAGGGATGCACTGAATTTTGGCCAGGGAAAAGTTTTGGCTGAAAGCGGTCAAAAATTGCACCTTTGATGTTTGGATGAAAGAGGAAAAAAACAAATACAATCCTGGTTCACCATGACTGGTTCATGACCTGGTGTCAACATGGGCAACAGGCACGCACACTTACCTGTTTAATAGACTCCAAAGTGGCCAGGACAGCAGATTTTGCATGACTGTCGATATGCATACAGACAGCGATCGCATAGGACTGATAACATTTGAAGACTGTATGTGGGTCACAGCATCTCCCGACAGGCCTAGCAGGAGTGAAGGCGTGCTTCCAGTCAAGGGTCTGTTAACAGAATTAATGATGGCCTTCACCTGTGTTGTATCACATCACATCACATTGCACTTGCACACATAAAAAAGTGGGTTCAGCCAACATCAGAATTTACACAATTTTCTCTTTACCCCAAATGTAGACCATCAGCTGAAGTTTATTTTTAGATTTTTTTTGTTTTACACTGGGGCTATGAGGCTAATGTAGCTTAATAATGTTCTTTATGTTGCAAATGATTAAAAATTGTTGGTGTCTAAATCATCACGTAGTTGTGTCTCGAACTGTGTTCAAAATAATCTTAGACATTTGCTTATGTAGTTTCTATAAAAATTACGAATGCGTGATCAAAATCGGCCAAGATCGGAATCTTGCTCCAAACATGCAGTCGGCAAATGACTAAATTGTTGTTTTGTTTTCGGCTAATCTGTGTATGAATTTTTTGATGTAAGTGATGTGAGGCAGGTAAGAGTATTTGTGTTGCAACTTTGGTTCATACCAATTGTAGTTCTGGTAACATTCATTAGGCACATACGACACCTACATAAGCATTTGGCATGACAACTGACATAAACCTACATATACATTTTTAAAGGCTTATTCCAGTAAGCATCAGTTGTCATAAAGGATGCTTTTCTCAATTCAAATTTGTCAGTTGTCAATCTTGTCAAACCCAAGTGCTGAGTACCAAATACTGACCACACATTTTAAAAACTGGCAAAAATGAAATCTGAAAAACGGTCAAAAGTCTTTTCAAAAGTTTTACAAAATTGTACAGTCAATGCCCATTTATTAAATGCATGGTTTATGTTCTGCATTTCATTCTAATATACACTGGACTCCATTCAAATAGTTATTTATTATATCTTTCTTGAATCACATTTGTTTGTAATTTAATAGTCAAATTACATATTTTGAAATTATACTTCATTTTTGGCTACTTCACACTGATAGCTATTGTCTGTCTTTTTTAAAGTCAACTTCAGTAACAGATAAAATCAGTAAAGCAAATCTGATCCCATTTGCTGGTTTCTTTGGACACTGATTTTTAAAAATACATTGAGATGACACTTTTTCAACAAACTGTCTTATAAAACCAGTAATAAAAGTAATATTGTTGCAACTCTAGGTGTGTGTCTCTGCAGTTTCAGTCATACAAAAGAGACTAACAGTACATGGATTTCAACTATAACATGATAGAAAACACTTAAATAATTGTCATGAACTTTAAATTTACGACCATTAAATTATTATTTTTGGAGCATGTGCCTCAACATTTTACAGTACATTACATTTAAATGTAAACTTTTTTTGTAGTGTTTGCATGTTATTGACAAATTCTTGTACAAATACAGCGGCTGAACTGTAATGCAAAAAAAGACTTAATTTTTCCATTCAACAAGAAACCGTAAAATGATGGACAAAACCTAAATAACCACAGATTTACACCAGATCCACTGTTAGTTTTAAAATCGTGGAATGCATGTTAATTGATATTAAATTTTATGGTAGATTGCATGTAAATATATCTTTTTTTGCTTATTTACTTGTCAGGTTATGTCAGCCTAATTGTTGGAATAAGGCTTATTCTAGTCTATAGAGGTTTATTTTGGTTGTAATCAAAGCCTTATGTAGGTGTCATGTAGCCTTTCAAATACTTCATTATAGTGTTTACAGTGTGTTTCATGTGTCAACAATGTGAGCTTCGGGTAATAAAAATGGACCAATGGCCACTTTGGTTGTAAAGAGTACAAAAATTTGTGATTGACCCATCACGATGGACACTTTATTTGGAGGCTACCTGCACAGGAAATTTACAATACGTGCATGATCATTAAATACTGCATTCATTAAGCAATACTTGAGTATTTTTTAATATCTTATGAAAGTGATTACAAGATGCCATGAGATAAAGTAAATTCTATTATATTGACAGAAGGGTTTTGTACTAGAATTTAAGTAGAGTTACACAGAACTGGTAAAAGATGTTCTTAACTACACTTCTGCCTTGTAGGATCTATTACTTGGAAAGGTTGCTTCATAACAACGTTATAAATGGACTGAATGTCCAAAACTAAAGTTTAAGGCCAATTATGTCAGTGCGGTGTCATTTACTTCTTAGAATCTCATGTAGTCTTGCAATTACTAGCATAAGCTCTTCGTAAATACTGAAATATCGCTTCATAAATATGTTGATCAGTGCCTATGCATGCGTCGTGAAGTCACTATGTAGGTAGCCTTAAAATGAAGTGTTACAAAATGGACCAAAAGTATGTCACATAGCTACAAACAGTAGTAGCATCCTGAAGCCTGAATTTTGTTTGTGTTTATTGTTCATTTTTATCAGTAACAGTAGGCCTGTGTCTTACACTGTGTCAGAAACCACATCAGCAAGTATATTTGAAATTATTTAACAAATTGATGTGGTTTGAGAAGTATGATGGTTTAGGCATGAAGTTTGAGGGAGAGAAGACTAAGCCTCCATTAATTGTTAGCTACATTAGTCTTGGGTCTCTAGTACTAGACACTTTAGACACCAAATGTTTTGGCTCATCAACTAGATTTGGGGTGGGAAAATTGGTTCAATTAGATTTTCAGCCAAACCGTCAACCATCAAACCACCATTAAGTGTACTCTAATTGCTCAGATGTAGTGAGCATGTGTATGTGGGTAAAAATGAGATTATCTGCAATGGTTTATGCTCCAACACTCAGTACAAAAACATTTAAATACCTGGTGGCACTGCTGGCTATAGGCCTTTCATCTTTCCAGATGTTTGAAAGTGCAGCGTCATGGATACTTTAGATGAATCGCAGTGTTTTGGGCATGAACTAGCATGCCTTTGGTGTTGCAGGAGTGGTTGATTATGGCAAGCAAACGGGAAGAGCTTCTGAGTCAGGTTGGAGCTTCTTTTATGGTTCCTGAACCACAGCAGAAGTGGCTTGCCCCCAAACTCCAATCAAGGAGTGGCATAAGGCTGCATGTAAATCTAATATATTCTAGGTTCTGACATTACTGCACCATTGATCTTATTGATTCCAAAAGACTTTATGCATGAAGGAAATGAATCCAGGACCTTTTTTTCACATATTCATTTGGAAAGGAATGAAACAGCCTTTTTTTAAGCTTGCACAAGCATCTGAAAATCTAATCCTTTTCTTATCCTGGATCTTCATCTGACATTGTTGTTCTTGAAAGAAAATCACTGCTGATTGTTCTCCTGAGGTGAAATATTTCAATTCTCCAGGGTTTTGCAAGGATTTGACTATAAAGCCTGTTCTGTTAAAGCCAATAGCATCTCCAGTTCGGTAAGGAATGTATAATAAATGATAAATTTAAAGGCCGTTATACAGGCTGTTTATCATTGTAACCTGTGTCTTCTGATACCATGCAACTTTTCACAGAACAGCCCTGGATGGTTTGCTTGTAAAATTAATGTTACTCATCTTAATCCAAGCCCACTAATGCATTACTACATTAAGCTATCCCCCTTTATCCAAGTGGATATGAAAATGTGGGGATATATGGGGTTATGATTCATCCCATATATGAGGGATGAACTGAGATTACTGGTCATTCATTTTAAATGGAAAAAATGGCAGAGCAGGATGGCGTGACAGCTAGTTGATATTTCATAATGTGCATTAAACTTTAATACATTAAAATTGATCACCACATTTCTATTTTTTTTTTATTTATATAATCCTATCAGTTTTTACATATGAACCACATACCATCTGAGTAGATGGTGTCTTATATTCTCCCTGTTTTCATGAAAACCACCATGGTCAGTGAATGCGTGACATGTTGGTTTCCACACTTATTACTGAATTTTTCTCAGTGCAGTGATATCCTGAGGCATGCATATAAAATAATGCATGTGCTGTTAGAGCCAAATTAGTAACAGTGCTTCAAAAGGCTGCACTTGTAATTGAAGATGTTCATAGTGGGATACATCCTTAAGGAGTTTCATGGACCAAGTATATGAAGATTATCCTGGAATGAGCTGGTTTTTACACAGTTACTTGTGTACGGGGTGAAACTGTTTTGTGGTCCCAGAGGTTTCAGGTGTGGCACATCCCACTGATAAGGAAATCTGACGTGGGATGCAATATTTGAAATACTTTTGCTCCAAATTCTCAGAGTATCCCTTAAGTCCTCACAGCTGGAGTTGTAATAACAATGGCTCCCTCACAGCTTCTAATGAAACCTAAAAGACCCTGGGACATTTCTGGCAAAAAACATTGTAAAGAGGAGCGAGTGAATAATTAGAAAAATGTCTTAGGAAACCATAAAGAGCCATTGGGACCGGATGCTCGACCTTCATCGCCCACATTTCTGCCATAACAAAGCGGTCATAGCCAGCACCCCCTCTCGTCCCAGACATTCTGCACTCCTTTCACATGCAACAAAGAGTGTGGAGTAGTACTTGGAGTAGCCCCCCTCCCTTTTTCTCTCTTTCCCCTCTTTCGTTTCCAGATGCGGTGTCTGGCCAGCCGAGGCCAATATAAACAGCCCTGTCAGGGCCGCAGCAGCCCTGTTTGCCTCATGCATGCCTATCTATCAGACGGCTGGAATCAGACACTAAACTCATTTCCTGACTGAGTCATTGGAGGGACACTGGGGGGATTGGATAGAAGAGCCTTCTCCCCTGTCCCAATCTGCACATCTCCGGAGGAACAGCATGGACCCCCTGCTAGCCCGGCTCCATGGCTAAACCAGTTCCCTGGCTTGCTTCTTGTAAGCTGATAATAACATAGCTAAAAAGCTTCTAGTGGTCCAAAGTGCTTCAACCCTACCACAAAAGCCAGACTTCAGCTGACACACTTTTTGGAGAAAAACTCTGGCTGGTTTATCATCCATCCACTGGTTTCAAAGTTTCCACTTCGAGCCCCGTGGTCACAGGGAGCTGTTTGTTTCACGCAAAACACTGCCTGTTGGTTCACTTGCCCTTATGAAAAGGTTTTTGATAGAATTCATGATGACGATGCAGCCGGCATGATCAGATATGAGCCACCCTGAGGGGTAAATATAAGAACCACAGGAGCAAGCAGAGATGAACTAGCGAGAAGCACTAGTTTCGCTCTTAGCATTGCAGCGAGAAATTAGCGAGAGGGAGATGAACAGGAATGCAGCACAGCCCCTCAGTTCAAGTACTAATTAAAGAAGGATGAGGAATGGCAAAGTGCTGTTGCCAAAACTGCTAATCTAATTTGTAAAAAGGGAGCATGACACACGATGAACTAAAATTAGAGCAGTTACGGATGTTTTCTCATCAGGGAAGGCAAAAGGAAGCTTTCACTTTTGAAGGCATTTTGCAAAAATGAAATGTTGCGCTAGCAGAAAATGCATCCCAGTGAACAGGCTTCTGTACCTACTAACGGAAGGTTCAGTTGGGTCAGTTTATTGTGGAATGAATTACTGTTGTGTTAGTAAGTTGGACTGGTGAATTTCAAATCACACTACTCCTAGTATATCAAAGTATGAAATTGAAAGCATGTCTGGAAAACTGGCAAAGTGATGGTGCTTGGGATATTTGCCCTCAAAGTCATGAATCACAAAATGCTCACCCCTTGAATGAAGGGAACATTGATTAAGTTGTCAGTTTTGAGAATGGAATCTCTTGACTGTCCTTCTGTTCAAGCTTTCCCCTCGGTTTGTGCAAAAGCAGGAGGTTTTTTCATTGCAGATGACTTTCACAGACTAATGAACAGTCCAGTCTCCCTTTTGAGAATAAGTCAAATGTTGTGTCCACGTCTTCTCTTTTCATTAGAGTTACTTTAGACTGTGCCGTGTCTTTGAGTGCTTTCAGTTTAAGCTCAACCATCACTCTTTAAAAATGTGGCCACTCCTAAATGTGTACGGTCCTACCAAGCAAAACATTGCTCTGAAAGCGTCCAGGAGTGCAGGTTATCAGTAAATCAGTGGCACAGATAACAGCGCCATGACTCCAACCAGAGAAGACAGAAACTGCAGATAGTCTGCAGTTTCAAGTTGTGTGTAGTGTGCAGTGAGGCTAACTGAAACTTGCACAATTATTCAGGATTCATTAAACTTGCAGCACTTGTGGCAGTCTCATGTTAGTGTCTTTGAGTACACTTTAATGACCAGCCTGCCCTGGTCAGCCCATGGACCGCCCCCCATCAGGCCTGTGAGCTTGATGAATATCCGATGGGCTTTGCTTCCCAGAAGAGCACACGCAGCCTGTTTTGGCCGTCCTCTTGGTCATGAGTTGGACTTTAACAGTAGCTGACATTTCCTTAGAGGCAGAGATAGACAGACTGGTTTTACCTGAATGGCTGGTTGCCACAGGTATGCAAACTATGCCTTCAGACTCTAACTGCCTCTTTGATAGCCTGTGCAGAAGCAGACAAACTGTCAGTGAATCGTATTGCGTCAGGGTACAAAAAATGACAGCCAGAGCTCACCTTTGTACGTGAAGGCAAAACACCTGCTGCGGTTGCTGTTCCTTCAGAAACTCCTTCACGTTTATCTTATTTGGCTTTGCTTCATGGAATACAATGCGCTATGGTGAAAGTGGTATGTAATGTTCATATAAGCTCTAGAATTTGATAGCTTGAAGATAGTAACACAGCTAACAAGTTAGTAGAAGCTGGTAGTCACTAGTTAGCATGAGATCATTTGCCTAATGCTAACTGGTGGCTAACTGGTGGCTTTTATCCACTCTTAGTAATATTGGCATTATTTGACTGAACTCTTCGTTCATTGTGCTGCAAAGCTAAAACATTTGTGGCTACATACAATGGGGGTTGTAAGAAAGGGTCAGCAAGCAGCACAGCATGGAAGAGTGTTGTGTCAGTGGGCTTGGGCTAGGACAGTCATGTTGAGCCTTCCCTGTATTTGTTTGGTTGCCATTGTTACTGGGACTTAGCGGTGCTAATCGCAAGGAGAAGACATCCTCTCCATTGTCTTGAAGTAGACCTGGAGAACAACGGGCCTTTCCTCATTAGCTTCTCCCTGTCTCCACTCGGAGCATTGTAGACACCCTTCTGAGCGTGTCTTTTTCCTATTGATTTTAGTGCTTCGTGAAACACATACTTGCATGACCTAGCGTGGTGCTAAGAAAAAGGTGCAAACAAGATGTACAAGTTAGGGGTGCAAGATATATCAGCAGCTGATGCATTATTCGCTGATAAATGGGAACGTTTAATTATTGTTATTGGGCTTTTCACTTTTTATAAAGAAATAGTGCCTAGGCATTACTAATGGGTGATTTCAGTTCCATTCAAGCTCACTGAAATGGATTACAGAGGATAACACTACCATTGTAATTTGCTCTCGATAGGAGCACCTGCTGACATTGTAAATGTTTAAATAATTGTTATGTCTGACAGTCTGATAGATATCATGTCTATGCAAAATTAATCCATGGTTCATCTTTAAAGTTTTATCCTGTCTGCATTTCATAAAGGTCATAATGTGAACTTCAACAACAACTGTAATCCACGTAGTAGGGATAGGGAAAAAATTCAAACACTGTAACATTGCGATATTTTGAAGTTAGAGGCCATACATTTATATACAAAGTCCTGAGTATTCATACTTCTTACTTAATTATTACTATTGCTATACTGATAGATTACCAAGATGCATTTCTGTCTTAGCTTTAAATTAACACTGGTCTGATACTGCATACTCCCTTTTTATTGGCTGCATATGGGTGTTATGAGGATGTTCAGCAGAAATCCAACTGAAAATAGTCTTGCTAAGTCAATATTTATGTAATTAACGATTTTTGAATATTCAGACGTTCATCACAGAATGCAACATTAAAGTAATATTTTCCAAAATGTTTAGATGGTTGAACAGATTTGGATTAGGGGACTGTTAGGAACTGCAGATACTGCAGTGAAAACACTACTTTAATATTTCAGTAAGAGTCATTGGGTGAGGCTCCCCCAATCACAATACTTTGCAGGTCACAAATCTTTAAATTATGCAATACAGTTGTATCATAGCTCAAGTATTGCGGTAATATTGTATTTTAGGGGTCTATTGTGATTCCCATTCCTTCCATATAGTATAGCGTTCTGTGTTTTAACCCCTTTTCACATGCAATTTCCGCCTGTTTTGGGCAATCCATAAGTTTAAGTATATATTTTTTTCTTCAATAACCTTGTTGGAATATATTTGGATCATATGTGTGCCTAATAATACTGCAAGCGAACTGGATTTTTGTCTTCATGGGCGATGAAGCAATCAACATTGATAAAAGTATTTTATTGTGTTTAAATGCTGTTGTTGTATTGTGTCAATTGTCCATGATTTGATATGAAGAAAGCTGCAGTTGTGCTGTTCGTTTTGTCTCGGGATGGCCATGTTTGTGGGGAGGTGTGAATTGTTTTCATAACAGGGGGTTCTCACCACTACCTTTTCACCCACATTGCCCGCTAGCAGCTCAACACAAAGCCACAACACAGTTTTACACACAGGGAGCCAACAGTATTATTTTATTTGATTATCATTTCAGTTCTGCCGCGGGTTGGCCACTACGGGGCCTGAAAGAAAGAGGTTAAAATGCAGAAGGTTAAAATATTAGTTACTACTATCAGTATTAACCACATCAAGGTGTAATTATCGATTATTATTATTAGCTGAGAAATTCTGAACTACGTGACTATAACATGCACTGGTGACGTTAGTCATTTAAATGAATGCTTTGCTTGAGTGCCTCAGGAATGATGTGTAGGTGATACACTGCCACCAAGCAGTGCTTAGAATTACATAGCTCCATTTCCATAGCCCTCACTACCTTATGCAAGCTTCAAGCAGCTTTAGCAGTCACAAGGCATGGTTAGTAGTTCAGAGTCACTCAGTCAGCACGGCTCAGCCTGGAAGAGATGGAAATTCTGTAGAGAGATTCTCAATAAGCTGGGGTCCAGTGAATTGTTTCACCCTTTGATCCTGCTTTTTGAAGGTTTGAACAGTGTGGCTTTATTGAAAAGAGCTGGGGAAATTAACACAGAGCCAAGGATTTGCATGTGGCTTGTGCAATGTAGCTTGAAATATATTCATACTGTGTACAGTCTCTGCTAGGGGTCCTGGGTTGTCCTAGTGCCCTTATGCTGACGCACTGGGCAATGTGCTACTCAGCATGACACTGGACAGTTCAAAGACATCAGCTATTAGCATCCACTGAGTCTCTGACGCATATTCAAGCTTGGTGGCCTATTGTTGTCTGAGGCCCATGGTGTAAAGTAGACGTGTTCTGGACACTCAGCGAGGTAATGCCCTGACAAATTAGTGCCAACACCAGGACTAAAAGTAAACTCCGCTGTCCCTTTACCCCAGCAACACAAAGCCATGTTTAATGCATTAAACATTACCACACGGTTGAAAGCGGAGCCACAATGATTGTCAAATTACCCTTCACTTCATACGCCAGCACGCACTTGCAAACACACAGCAGGGGCCCGTCATTGAGCTCAGTGGCCGAACAATCAGAGACATTTGAGTCTTTCATTTGTCGAGTGAATTCTCGGTGACAGTGTAGGAGGGCTGGCGCTCGGCTCTGGACGTTAGACGTAGGTCGCCCACGGGTTCCGCTTGACAATCAAGGCTTTATGTGCCGTGTAAAAAAAGAAGATACCCAGCAAAAGCCTTTGTGCGCAGTCAGGCTGCCCTGAAGTTCCATCCTCTGCTCTTTCCTTCCACCATAAAGCCTTCATTTTGTTCTGAATTCATAAAGCACTGGCTTTGGTGGCCTCATGCACTCCATGAGATGCTGTGCTGATCATCTGTTCGGAGTTTGGCAGCACGTCCATCACTCCAGGCTCTCCGAAAGCTCACCATCTTGGAATTAATGGTCCATATCTCTGTCATTTTGTTTTGCCAAATATAGCACTCTTGTTATTGACGGTGAAAGATTGGAGAGAGGGGTGATGAGTTGTAAAGCAGCTTAGCAGAATGATTCAGTTGGGTTTTTTTTTTTTTTTCGCTTCCCAAGCAATGGATACAGGAAGCTGGCAGAACAGAGTGGAGGAGTTAGCACAATCTGCCATAGCTAAATGCGATAGTGACCTACTTCCTTGCCTGGTGTGTGACTCTGAAGCATCTTCAAGCGGCGACGTGCAAAGGTGCTGGTGTGTGACAGCCTTTCTACAATTAAGCAACAATGCTAAAGGATGGGGTCTCCACAAGAGACCTCTTGCCTCACTCACAGTGCTTTACATAACGCGAGTATACAATTTCCTGTGCTACAAAAAAGGACCTGGCCTTCAGCCTGCGTATATGTTCTGTGCTACCACTAATTCTACCAAATACGGAAGCAGTCCCCAGCCAAGACATTGTATTTATTTTAGCAGATGCTGGGTCCTAAAGGAGGCATAGATGTCCTAGCTGGAGAAGCTCTTTTTTCAATGGAAATCAAACTCCACCTCTACAGTCCTGCTCAGCTGAGTCAGAAGAAAACATGTCTTGAGATATAATGCATGGAGAAAAATCTGATTGGTGATATAAACTCAGGAAGAGCACTCAGAAGAGCACATCCTAACGACCAGAAATAATGGGGAGGTTTATGTCATAAGAACTTGAGTCCTCAGCCCATGTTCACACTTGTCTTCATCCACTTGCTCTTTTCTAGTACCTGAGGACCTGTCCTTAGAGGAGAGGGACGAGCTAACAAATATACGGCGCAGGAAAAAGGAGCTGCTGGATGACATTGAGGTGAGTTTGACAAGTAAATAAATAAATAAATAAGAAGTTTTGCAGGAGTTAAGGGCGCAAAAGGAGG
>JAILXH010023018.1:0-11582 GCA_023558415.1 Piaractus mesopotamicus | reverse complement strand
TGACTGGAAAACCAGGTCTATAGGTGTAGCGAAGGATAATGATAAAGGATGATAAAGGAAGCTGGGTTATCACCAGTGTACTGCACACTATCATCTGGTGTTCACTGTGATAGCAGTGAGAGAGTCACTCTTGGAGATCTGAAAGCAAATACTTGAGATAGCCCACAGCCACCTTGTCGCACCAGCCTCAGCAGACGAGCTCTGAGGTGAAAGCTGTTTTTGTTCAACTTATCAGCAGGAAAAAGCGGCTCGACTGCAGATATACCCGGAAACAGGGGACAGTGTTTGATGTGTGGTTTCAGTGTGGAGGAGTCTGGAGTGTGTGAGTGAGCGGGTGTGTTTCTGCCCTGGCTAATTTGGTGGTATTAAGGCTTTGTTTGCTAAAGGCTGGGCCGAGACAAGCTCAGTAAACATGGGCATCTAACTGAATCATAAAATGCAAACAGCAGCGGTCGCGTGAAGTTGTTTGGAGGGCGGCAGCACTTGGCACCCGTGGCCTCCAGGAGAACAACCAGCCAGGTTCACACTGTGATCTGAGAACAACTCTGACATCTCCTGAAGAAAGGCTCCTGCTGCAGAAGCACTGCTTCCAGCCATTTCTTGTTTTTTGCTCACATAGCCAGGAGTTCAGATCGACGAAATGTAGTTTGAGTTGTCCCACTTGACATGATACACTGAGCAGCACAATGCAGCCAGCTATTCAGTTCCCTTTAGCACAGAAAAGGTTTTTTAGCTTTAGCTAAATCATTTTAAAATAAGCAAGATTAATAATGTTGTACAAGCATCCTGTACATCTCTGCAGCAAATAAAAGTCTGTTTCAAGAACTTACTGTTTATGAACAATTCAGTTGTAACATTTGCTAGAGAAGTCAGGTTAATTGATCCAAACACAGTTTAATAAACATTTAGTACAATTCTATGTTATTTGAATTAGCATTCAAACCTAAATGCATACAAACAGATGTATCCAAATGCAGATGACAAGTGAAATGAGGCTGTATCAAACTAATATTTTGACCACAAAAAAGAACAGCAAATATCAAAATGTAAATACATTGTACATGATGTCTAGCCTGTTACACGTTTTTGATCTGAATGAACAAAAAAAGTTTCAAATAAATTTACTGTTTTGGATTTATGGTGAAATGGACTGAAATATTATAAACTACAACGTATTTTTGTGCTTTCTTTAATATTCCAGCTTTTTTGAGAACAAAATCTAAAGTTACTGAATGATAAATTATATAGTGTTCATTATCTGTTTATTGTAATTTCTTGTCAATTTTCTGCCTCGAGATTTGTTCACCCCTTTTGAAACACAAGGCATTCTGGACGTGAGTTTTATTCTAACTCCATTCTCAGTGCTGGACAGACTTTCTTAATGATTGTGGAATTATTTGTAGCCCCCCATCATTCTGGGCACGTTTAACATTCCTTTTTTTCCATTTCCCATTTATTTTACAGATTTCTACAAACTATTTAAAAGCTGTGAAGTTGCTCAAAAACAGCATCGTACTGTAATCATATAGTTCATAGGTAAAACAACAGCTATAGAAAACATTTGCCTTGTAATGGTCTGCCTGCCGCGACCGCTTTGCTGTTGGTGTGCTTATTTGACTGTGGTTAGTAATGACGTTATCATTTTCTTTATCCTGTAGGAGGAAGAGTAAAAACCTGGAAGAGACGGTGGTTCATTTTAACCGACAACTGCCTGTACTACTTTGAGTACACAACGGTCAGTAGGCTTCCTGTACAGAGCATGTTTGTTCAAGAATAAAATTCAAAATTAATCATTTTAGACCTACATTCTAAGTGTTATAAAAGAACATTCATGCAAACATCGATTTGTTTTGATGTGTAGTTAAGCGATGTGTATGGCATGGCATTCATAAACTGAGCGGTCCCTGTAAAACTTTCCATCCTCGTAGTCTTTATCTTGATTTCCACTTTCGCTGACAGCATGGATTCATTTAGTCAGCATTTTCAGGAGTAACAATAGCTGATGTTGTCAGTATGAAGGTGTAGGAATATGGTGGCGTACTCAAGGTCTTTTTCTAGTGGATGGCAGGCTCTGACTGTGTGTATTGTCATGTTACAGGACAAGGAGCCGCGAGGGATCATTCCTCTGGAGAATCTCAGTATCCGAGAGGTGGAGGAGCCCAGAAAGCCTGTGAGTGCTTTGTCAAGTTTTGAGCCCTTAGATGTACTGTGTCCATTTTGCTCCTAGCCTGGCTACCCATCATGCATCACTTCATCTACATTACATAGAGGTGCACGATATGTGTGGGTGTCTGATATATTATTTGCTAATGATTGGAAAATGTAATTATTAATATTGATTCAATATTGGAACTACAGCCAACAATAAAGATATTTCTATTCTTTTCAAGCTCAAAAGGATGGAAAGGATGGAAAGTGAATAACACTGCCATTGTAGGTCACGCTGAATAAGAGCACCGGCTAAACATGTAAATGATTACGATAACTGTCATGTCTGACTTAGACTCACTGCCCTTCACTGTGGATTCAGTTTTTTTTAAATGCAGACAAGTAAAATCACCTGTTATTTTGACCATGATCTGTTTCCTTCAGTGCTTTAGGCCATTTTGATTGGTTCCAGAAATTAGTGGGTGGGGTTACAGAAAGCACAGGATTGGCAGAATGCTTCATTTGCTTGATTAGTTAAAGAGTGTCCAACATCTGGACTATCCAACCTTCACTCACATTAGTCGTCAGTGTAAATGATGCCTATGAGGGAAGATTCAGACTGTGCATTTAGGGATTGATTTGTAGAGATGTGTATCATAAATATCTGTTAATTTTTATTTAGTCACAATAACAAAACCTACCTGATAATCAGGACATACAAGCTACTTGTTGCACTACATTGCCTGCTGTCACATATATATTTAAGGTTTTATTGTGAAATTCCCTTCAGCGCTCTCAAAAATGCTGTCATCACTAACAGTGAGCCTGCACTAACTCTTAGAAACGTAAAATCTTTCCTTCACTTCCCAGAACTGTTTTGAGCTCTACAACCCAAACCACAAAGGCCAGGTCATCAAGGCGTGTAAGACGGAGGCTGATGGGCGGGTGGTGGAGGGAAATCACGTGGTCTACAGGATATCAGCACCAACACCAGAGGAGAAGGAGGAGTGGATCAAATCCATCAAGTAAGACTCTCAGTCAGTTTTTCTCAAACAAGATGAAGGAGTTCAGTGTCCTAGTTATGGGCAGTTAATGAGTCTTTAAAGGCACAGTCCGGTGAAAAATCTCATTCACACAGTGTTCCACTTACCTGAAATGGAGTCAGTCGGCCAAGCTGTTTGCTGTCTGAAGTTTGCTTCTTTAGTTCTGCACTAGAGCTTAGAAGGTCATGGAGATAACATGTAATGGAAGCATATACACACCAAATGGCTCTGTGCACAAAGCATGCCTGAATCATCGAAACATAACTGTAACTGTCATACAAAAGAAAGCAGATATTTGAGATTATTAGCCTCGTAGCTCCTGTGCAAAACCAAAGAAGCAAACTAAGAACACCAAACATGTCTTGACTGATCAGCTACTGTTCCTTTAATCGGCCATGAAATGCAAATTGCATAGTAACAATCATCAGTAGTTAGATGGTAACTGGAATTCAGGGCAGGGCTGGGTTGCATGTAGCAGTGTTGGAGCTGGTTGGTGGTGCAGGGTGCTGGATGTGCACATTATTGGGCTGTTTGTGGAGAAACAGAAGTCTCAATCCGCTGTGCCAGTAGGGCAGCCCCCCCATTCATACTCGCCTGGGGTTTTCATGGTACAATCAGTGAGGGGGATTAGTTAGTGCATATAGCACCCCGGGGGGAGGGGAAGAGATCGAGCACAGCCAACAGCTCCACTGGATCCAGTACTCAGCAGGCCCATGCCAAACTGCCTTCTCCACTAATCTAGCCGCTAACGCTAACGGGGCCCAGCATGCATGTTATCTCTTCCTCAGAAGAGGAGGAGGAGGATTCGAGCAGATGAAAGGGTTTTTCTTTAATCCAAAAATCGCATTCTGCCCACTAGGGATGGACACGGTCATCATATGCCTTATCTTTAATCATGATTTTGACACCAGGGAAAGACAAGAAGTGCTTTTTTTTGTTCCCTTTCGGAGCAAAAGTGCTCAGGAAACGGTCAGCAGCGAACCACAAATGTGCCTTTGAACTCATTGAGAGGTAAATGTGGCTTTGAACTCATTGAGAGGTAATAGGTGTGACGCTGCAGCATCTCATCATCGTGCCCAAAGGCAGTGTGTAAAGCTCAGAGGGACGCCCTGTTTTTTCACAAAGCAGCTTTTTCCTAAGCGTTTTCAAAGGCACGCGGCACGTGGCATAGCTCTCTCAAACACAATCCCTCTCCTACAGCTTCATCACTGAGCAGAGCACAAGCCAAAACAATGTGATATGGCTTTATTTCCCCCAGAGAAGGTTTGAGATAGGGCTGCACTATATGGACAGAGTATCATATTGCGATTATCAGTGACAGCAAGTCAAATTATTAGATGGGAGGGCTACAAAACATAACACCTACACATACAGTATCATTACACTTGCGAGCCCCTATAAACTACAGTAATAAACAGTGAAGTGAGCAGTCTAGCTAACAGGTTGCATTTAAATGTTTAAATGTTGAAGTGCAACATTAGCTAAAGGAAACCCTAAGCAGAACATGACAAGATTTTTGTTTAAATCTTTACTAAAGAACTCTGTAAAACAGCAATTCATATTATCAAATATATCTCACTTAAATGTCTGTTACAAGCAGTTATAAGCTCCAAATGTCTGTGTGCAGCTGCTGTAGCACTAGAGCTGAACAACTTGGGGAAAATATCTACTTGTGATTTTTCTGACCAGTATTATGATTGTGATTTACATTGCAATTGTTTTCATAAATTAAGGTCCAGGCCTGTTATTTTGGCCAAGAACACTAGAAGCTTGTGTTGTTATGTACAGTGCACAGGCATGTTTTGGTTTTACAAGCTCTGTGTTAATGGGTTAAATTTTCCTACTTAAAACTTGTGTTTATAATGTAGACTATAAATTAAAAATTGCATTTCATGCAGTTTGATAGTTCCTCTCTTTTAAATTGCAAAATATATTTGATCTTTCAGCCTTATACAGCACCCCTGTTAGCATGGTGCTAACATAATACTGCTACCATACAATGTGAACTTCACACAGAACCACAGATTGGTTTAGTGAATCTACAGGTTGGGCTAGAGGTAAATCAGGCCCATCTTAGCCATTTCATAATTTTTTTACAACCTTTTGGTGATGCTAATGATACTAAAGAGGGTCTACAGAAGCTCAAAATAATCAGCAAAATCTAGTCATTTATTAACTGCAAGTAAAACAATGTGGATGCCAAAAATGAAACCGCTCCTGGTGATTGTATTGTGATTGTCAAACGCCTTGCAATATATTAAAACTCTGTTGGTTAACAATTACTGTGACATGGTTATTAGATGACGTGAACACTTTAATTATTCTAAATACCCTCAGAAAGAACTTCTTTCACGTGTCAGAACTAAAAATTGGACAACTGCATAAATAATTTAACATTTTGTGATTTGTTTGAAAGCTTATTTACATATTGCAAGCCTTGGCCAGAATTACGATAACTATTAAACAATATGTTGTAGCCCTGGTTTGAAAGAGAGTGAGAGAAACTGTCCCCTCGACCAAGTCATCCTCCTAGGAAAAGAGGGGCTTTTAGAGAGTTTTCCGCAGTAGGGGGTTGAGCTCACTCTCATTGTGATACTAGCTCTTAACAGGATTTTCACCCATGAAGACAGTGCTCTAGCACCACCAGAGTGCCTTTGTAGGACACACTTCTGCTAGTCAAGATGGTTCTAGGCCTGAGGTTCACTGTCCTGGTCCTGAACTGCATATTTCAGAGTTTTTCTACTCTAACAAACCTACTTTAACTCAGGAAGGGTTTGTTAATGAGCTTATTAGTTGGGTCAGCAGAGAAAGCATCCAATTATGCAGGACAGGAGTTCTCCAGGTCCACTATTGGGAACAACTAGAGGAAAGCTTGGACATGGCCAGGTGCTTGCCTATTTTAAGCTGGGATCCAAAAAGGCATGTTTTTTTGGGAGCGCCTGGAACACAGCTGGAATGCGGAACGTTAGAGGGAGTCGTTCCGACTCGAAACTCGGAGAGGGCTCCAGAAAAAGGGGGCGGGGACCTAGCTTGGGAAACCATGGAAACCAAACTAGGTCATTGAACAAACTTCTCTCCCTCTCGCTCTCTCTTTTTTGATCTAGTTAAGGCAGGGGTTTGTAGAAATGCACTTGTATTTCCATATCAAAGATGCCCTCCCCTCCCCACTGCACATAATTTATTTGGTTCTCTTTTAATTGGTTTCCTCAGAGCCAGCATCAGCAGGGATCCCTTCTATGACATGCTTGCCACCAGGAAACGACGCATCGCCAACAAGAAGTGAGAGCGCCGCTGGACCGCCAGTAGGACGGCACACACATGCACACGTACGCGCTGTCCTGCAAGATGCTCTTGAACAGCCGCCGCACGTGTGCCAATGTCGTCAACCTGGGACACTAAAACTGTGTCACGTGAGCTCACGTGACCCCAAATCCCATTTATCCCTTTTAACCCACCTCTCCTTCTTTCTGTACATTTTCCCCTTCTTGTGTCGGGGCTGAAAAAAACCCCAAACGCAGCTGTCGTTGTTCTCTTTGCACTTGCATGGATGTCAGTTTGCATACGTGGATGGCGCACGTGAGAGCCCAGAGGACACACGTTGGGACTCCTCTTACACTTCACAGACTTCAACCATGAAAGCCTGGTGTGACGTCAAACCATCTTCAGCAATTACAGCAACGCTCTTTCAAAAAATGCTGACACAGTTGGTAACAAATGAAAGCTTGTAGTGGCCAGTTAGGATCATGGAAATAAGATCCTTGTGGCTAATGCCCAGTAGCTTTCATTTATTATTAGGCCGTGTTGGCATTTTTTTCCGCAAAGTGCTCCTTTAATGACGAGGCTAAGAGCTACAATGCACTCCCTACTGGTCCAATCATGCAGACCTATATTGTAACGCCATCGTAGCTCTAAATGACTTAGACTATTATCTCACTCTGGTGCTGAATGAGTCCCTGCCTGTGCCATTTGTTGAAGTAAAACAGCAGAAAAAAAGCTTGAAACGAGTGTGATGTAAATGTGGGAATGCTATTTTAACAATACGTGGCAGTCTTGAGTCAGCTGGACTGATTTCTTAAAGTTTCAGACACAATAGTAGAAAAAATATATGCCGTGCACCCTTTTAACTTTTTGTTGTGAATCGGCGGGTACCAGTCAGTTTAAGCTTTCTGTTCAGTCTTTAGAACTGACAGGTCTTACGTATCACACATATCCTGAGCGAGAGTGCTGAACTCGGGTTAGTTTTTATCCTAAATCCTAAATCAGCATTTTGACTCCGAGATGTCTGATGCGTAGGCCTTAGTGTAGAAGACAGTCTTTTCAGTGGGTCAATGTGTTGATGTGATGCGAATGCAGTTCTTTTGTTTTTCTGCTTGCTTGCTTTTATGTTCCCTTTACAAATCTTAACTGAACATCTTTTTATATTTATTTTCTCTGTGAAATTGTTATATTCTACCTGTAATTGTTGAAACTATAGACTTAAGTTATGTGTAAATAATGTAAACAGTTGTCATCTTTATTGTGTATGTATGATTTATTGCATATAAATCTGCTGGTTACGTCACGCATCAGCTTTGGTTGAGGGCTTTCTCCTCGGCAGCCTTATACATTAAAGGGGAATTCCATCGATTTTGCAAAATTTCTGCACAGATAAATTAGTGAGATGTAAATAAAGTCGTTCTGAGTGGTTTGATGTGAAGTGCTCCATCCGAGAGAAATTTACTGAGTAAGAGTTGTTCAAAGCAGAGGTGATAGGAACCAGAAGTCCAGGTGTTTAGTGACTCTACAAGCTCCCTCTCAGAGATTTATTACATCAAATCATAATGGATACATTACCTAATGTCTGAGACATTGTTTTACAGTAGTAAGATAGTAAATAATACGGCTACATGCTAAAATGGACCATTTCGCATCAAACCACTCTGAACGACTTTGTTTACATTTCAATTATTGAATTATGCAGAAGTTTAGGAAAACCTGTGAAAGTATTATAATCCTGTCAGGAGACATTTTATTTTCAACAGAAACCTTGATGATGATGATGTGATTCAGAACTATTATTATTATTATTATTATTATTACATTTTCTTGTTTATCCAGTAGTGATTTATATGTATTTGTAAAATAAGAGCTCTAGCCTATGGCAGAATATTATCTTGGACTGACCTGTGAGGCTACACATTAATTTTTATATGTCTGTAAAAGCTATTGGTCATATTGTACATGATGTATAACATAAAGCATTGATAAGGCTTTAACCCTGACTTTGGGAGATGTCTTTCATCTTTCATCATGAACCCTCTTCACATTCTACACGATGAGGAACTCCAGATTTAATCCTACAACCCATGATGCAATGGGCCTAAGCAGTATTTGATGTCTTTAGTAGGGAAAAGGCTCCCCTAGTGTCTGACTGAATAATTTATCTCTCATTTCTGGGTTAGTAGAGAGCGCCCCCTAGTTTTGTACATAATTTACAGACATCTCACTTTGCATGAGGTATATACTCAAATACTCTCTGTGAGAAACACCTACTTTGTTCTCACACTCACTTTATGAGATCCACTAATCTTACAGCGCCACTATATACAGGGGTGAACAAAAGGACTGTGAGCTCACTGGCCATTTTATCAACTACACATACCATTCAAATGTACTTTGCAGGTTTACAATTACTGACTGTATCCCATCTGCACAATTTGTCAGCAGCCCTCTACCCCATCCATCAGTGGAAAGGAGCCATCACAGGACCACAGTTCACCAGATCTTATTTGGGTGGTGGACCGTTCTCAGCTAAGTGAAACTGACATGGTAATATGTGTTGCACTGATATACGTGTATCAGGAAAAGCAGCATTTCTGGAGTTTTTGAAATGTCAGTGTTACTGCTGGGTTGAGAATAGTGAGAAAAGTCCACCAACTACAAATATTCCGCCAACAGTGGTTCTGTGGTCAGAAAATGACCACTGATGAACTAGAGGCTGACTACCACAAATTGCATGTGAAAAAAACATGGGATACATAACAAGGTTTACTAACAGTGTAGGTGTTAGTAATAGAATGGCCAGAACCTGAGATTTGGAACTCCACATTTAATCCCTTAGCCCACAAAGCACTGGGCCTATGCAGCATTTGATATCCTTAGTAGGGAAAATGCTCCCCTAGTGTCTAACTGGATGAATTATCTCTTTTTTGGCTTGGTGGAGAGCACTAGAGGATGGCAAAAACGAATAGTGCATCAACAGATCAGGTACCTGCTCAGTCTATAACTGTCCACCAGCAAGGCAAACCTACAAGGCAGGTGTTTCTAATAAAGTGGCCAGTGTGTACTGATAGTACAGTTTATATGTTTGGGGTTTTTTTATTGACAGTAGTAGATAACCAGTGGTCTATGTGAAAAGCATTTACTAGTTCTATGAATTTTCGAACTAAAATGAACACATGACATTGAAGCCGTTTTTAAATATTGAAGAGAGCTCACAGCACAAAATGAGCCCGTCCCAATTATGCCTAGTTATTTTTTTTTATTCAAAAGTTAATAGGCTACATTTTACACATTACATTCAGTGGCACCTAAATACCTGAAAAGCAGACATTACAAAAGCAATCCTTTTTGTTTACCCAATACATTTACCAAAGTAAATCACATACGAACTATGAACAGTCATCAACAAAGCAATGTATGATATTTACATTTCTGTCTGATCCCCAAACTGAGGATGATGTAATAATAAACTGATTTCTTGCAAATCAATCAATCAATAAATAAATAAATAACCGCTAAAAAAATGTGAATTATGCAAAAAGAGTCTTGTACCCAAAGAAGATTTGCTCCACACTGCCCTGACACAGTGACACATACATTGCTTTGAAAGCATTGCTGTAGAGGTATATGATGTCGTATAGGGTGGATTTCATAAAGAACAATCAGACTTCACCACACAAGGCTTACAATACTGGACTGTAAATGTCACTTTTTTCCTTAATATGAAACATTACTTACAGTTACATCAGTATCTTCTATTCAACACATTATAATCAGTATTATGCTCTGTAGGTGTGAACACTGGTGATGAGACTCATGTGACTCATATTTACCACGTGTGTCTTCTAAGGATTCTTTTTTTGACGCCCTATTGCTGCAACTTAGCTACACTCAGAATAGACAGTGTTTTCATTTATAAAGCTGCCTTTTCTTTATATTATACATCGTATAGGAATATAAATATGTATAATACATCCAATAAATAATCTTTTCATACATAATCTGATTTTACAGGCCCTTCCATTGTGGTCGACTAACAGTTTTAAAGTGACACTGTATATGATTACTGCCCCCTGCTGGTGAACAGAGTCCACTGCAGCAAAACGGCTCTCAGGCTCAGCTCAGCACATCATCACCACTTTCAAACAAGAAGGAAAAAGCAGAAGTCGCACACATTCATACCATCAGCTCATTCTTCCTCCAGAAAGAAACCTTAATACTCTTAGTTTAGAACCTGCTTCTGACAACCGCCGTGTCTCCGCTCCGTTCTCTACAGTACAGTCCTCCTCATCCGTCCGTCCGTCTTTCTGTCCGACTGTGTCCGCCCTCAGCAGGGTGAGGAGGAGACCTGGTCGTATTCGGGGCATTTGAGCAGGGCGGGGTAGCTGGCGTTCATCTGGAGCGAGGCTTCGCTGGAGATGTCTGAGGGGCTGCGGCCGCGCGTCCACGCCTCCGGGTGCAGGAACTGGCCCGAATAGTCTGAGCAGTTGCTGAGGCGCGGCCGGTAGAAGCTCGCGTGAGGCTGGTACATCTCCTCAGCCGTGTAGCGCTTCATGAACAGGTAGACGGACATGACTCCGGCACTCTGAACGGAGAGAAGAAACACAGGCTTTGGCTCTGAAGAGAAGCAGGCTGTTTATCTAATATAGGATCAGCAGCTATAGACTTATTACTGATCTTTAGTGCTGAAGGAGGTGAGATCAGGTCAGTGCTTAATAAATGCCGGTTAAAATGAAGAAACGATCAGAGGCACATAAGTTAGATTAAAATTAGAGCAAACAATTATATCAATAATTTATACTAATTACCACTCAATACACTAACTTCAATGAAAGAGTGCATTTTAAAACCCTGTATATCCATATGGAACAATTTTGAATATGAGTTTTTGAAAAGAAAAAGAAAAACATCTGATGTTAATGAAGAAAGCTATTTCTGTAATAAGGGTAGTATTATTAATCATAATATAGCACAGATATTTCTTGTATGTGTAAAACCCACTCCTAACAACATAGCCCTGCTGAAAAAAGAGCGTTAAAACTATTAGGATTAAAATGTGATGGTTTTATTTACACACGCACACACACACACACACACACACACACACACACACACACACACACACACACA
>JAILXH010023004.1:0-10559 GCA_023558415.1 Piaractus mesopotamicus | reverse complement strand
TAAAACTACACAAATATTAACCCAGTTTAGAACTAGGGGCTAGTTCTAAACTGGGTTAATATTTGTGTAGTTTTATTCCAGGTTTGTTGAGAGGTTTTGGTTTGGAATGAGAGAGAGAGTTTGCTCTGTAGCTGATGAGCAGAAATCAATAGCTCTGTTAACTTCACCCATCAGCCTGCCAGGGCCATCGTGTTCTGGACTTAATCTCTGTCGTCTTCGTCAGGCACAGCGATCACTCTTAATGCGCTAATCTTTACACCCCAACACTCCCTTCTTCCTCCCTCCATCCTTTATCTCTCCCTCACTGCTTCCCTCCCTTGTTCATCAGGCTTAAGGTTTTGCGCTCTCTCTGTCTCTCTCTTTCTTTCTTTCTTTATCTATCTATCTCTGTCTCTCCCCCCTCATCCTGGTCTCCGGCTTGTGGCGAGCAGTCAATCCCTTGTTCGTTTTATCTGCAGAGGGAGGGAGAGAGCGTGCCTGTGTGTCTCCGGTCATTATGGCCGGGTGAGACCTCTTTGCCCCTGACAGCGGAGGAAGCATTCTGGACCATTAGCTAAATGAGGTCTGTCATTAGTAGAGGCCCATGATTCAACCGGGTGCTGTCTGTTTGGCAGGACTAGCCCACACCAGCATAGAGCTTCACCAAAATAAGCAGGGAGAAGATAAAAAACATTATCAGCAGTTGAGTTTGGAGTTGCTTTGAAAGAGTTTGGTTTTCTCTATCTCAGAGTCTCACTGTGTGTTACATTTTCTTTCAGAAGGCACTCAGTTGTCTTGCTAGAAAGCATATTGGTGTAGCATGAACTTTCGTGTTAATTTCTCCCACCAAGTCTGCTGTGCCAAGCCTCAGGCTTCTCTTCAGTTTTCTGCAAGAAACCCTTGCCACCACACCCCCTGCATCCTATTGTAGCATTTACTCCCTGTAGACATGCTCACAGATGCAGGAGTTTGGCGGGCAATAAAAGACCCCACCATTACAGTAGCAAACCCCACGGAAGAGCCGTAAAATCTTTAGTGCCGATGCTTCGTTTGGGACTAAGAGAATGCAAGGCAGTATCCAGCACGCCCATCCTTCCCATAAAAATCAATAGGAGACAGTAAATGCAGCTTCATCAGGGCCTGATATGTGTTGCATCAGTGCTAATAAAAAGAGTGCACTTTTTAGTGACCTCATACCAGGCCAGAACACAAAGCAAATGAGGCCCCATAAAGTCTTTATTATTATTGTTATTACTGTCGTTATTTGTTGTGCACACTTGCTTCCAAAGAATGATAATTGCACTAAATTGCCTATAAGTAAAGGGTTAAATCTAGAAGAGACTTTTAATGAGTGCTGTGTTTGTGGAGAAAGATGCACTTTTTATGGAAACCTGGTAGAACACACACTGCTACAAACCATGTTTTTTGTTATTGTTTTTTTTGCACTGCTTCAGAGCTGCACTATGGGGTTTTTTTTGTTTGTTTTTTTTAAATTGACAGACGTAGCACCACTGAGCCAGGTGGGGAAAAATATGCTAAAATATGGACTTCATGTGGTCCTGTAAGTCACCATATAAAGCCTAAAAAATTCATTTAGAAGTCAGAGCGGTCTGGTTAGATTTTGAGAGTTTGTCAGACCACGTCATACTTCACATATTAATGTCAAGCACAGAATCAAAAAGAAGGTCCAGCTGGATGTTTAGGTCTCAAATGCGAAATCAGTCCTACACCGATAAAGATATGATGACAGTAGTAGATGATAATTCACGTATACACATCTTTCACCAAGTTTTGATTCCATTCTCTTTAAACTTGCTCACAATCATGAGATTTGTCTGCTTAGGGAAAGGTTGCAGAGCACAGCCGATGTTAATAAAAAAAAAAAAAAAAAAAAATTGCCCGTTTTGTACATTTCTACCAGATAGGTCTTGAAATCCCCAGATCTTACATAGTGCAGCTTTAAAAATGCTATTTTATTTGATGTGAAAATTCAATCCGTTTTTAAAATTGGATTTGATGTGCATTGTTTAATAACGTGACATGCTTGTGCTTTGTTTTCAGTACCCATTTGGAGACAATCCAGTCAGTTCTCTACTTCACCCCTTGGAGGAAAAGCTAAAGACTACAACGCATACATACTGTGGAAGATCCAGTCACATTTTTACCAAGAAATTAAGGGAGAGCATGAAGTACATACAGAAAGAGAATCTCAATGCAAGATGATCCCGTCCACTCAAACCCATGAACCCATCTGAGCTAGAAGCACATGCAGTATAGGTAAGGCGCCTTAAGCCCAGCTGGAGAACAGGACTGTTGCAGATGTGTTACTTCAGTGAAAACTCATTCAAGTTACTGAAAACTCCATGAATTCAGCTAGAATATATAGTTGTTGTGTTTTTTTTTTGTTTTTTGTTTTTTTGTTTTTTTCCTGCCAGTTGTCCGTGACTCTTCCATGAATGGAAAGGAGGATGAAATATAGGCACTGAAATCACTTTTTAGTGTAACTGAGAGGGGCCAAATGGATGGAACCTGACAATCAGTCTAGTTCTAAAATGCTCTAGAACAGTTGTTCTAGGTACCTGAATGTTCTGCAGGGTTTTTTTTTTTTTTTGCCCGTTCAGCTTACCTGATTCAGCTCGCTAGCTAGTGTTTAAGCCCCCTAGCTATATTAAGTGTGTTAGAGTTGTGAAGGGCCTCCAGGGCTGAAAGTTTGAGAAGCTCTGTCTTAGAACATTTATGACTAATATCAGGAATTATGGATAAAGAGCAAGGTTCCACCAGTCTCAAAAGTACCTTATTTATGTTCAGGGAAAGTTGGAGTTATCTTTTTGGGTGCTGATCTAGTTTTAGTTAAGAATACAGTCGTATGCAACACCCTGAGTCAAATTACATGTTTTGTTGATTTTCAAAGTGAAAATAATACATTGATGCACAGTTTTACATATTGGGGGAAAAAAAACAAAATATAACATTTATACAGGCCACATTTTAATTTTTTTCCCCAATATACTAAATTCATCCGATAAACAGCAATTGTGTATTACAGTAAGCAAAAGTGAGTTCTATGTAGAGGATGTGTTAACTCTTTTTTCACTTAGACAATCAACAAAACAGGGGCTCCCAAACTTCTAGTGTAAGTGTGAGACAGAATCCTGGGGCCGTATTACAGAAACGTCCTATCTTTTTGTCTTAACTTAAGATCTGACGGGTCAAGATAAGATTTTTCACGATTTCGTCGACTATCAACTAGCGTGCCTGTTACCTAGCAACTGACCATACGCGCACAGCAGAAACGTAAACACGTAATCCAGTCAGTTAGCCAGGCAGCTAACGTTAGCTACCGTTACTGAGGGGGGAAAAAAAGGTCAAATAAAACTAAAGCGCGATAAACTGAAAGTTAGTATTGTATCAGCGCTTCGTGCTGTTTATCAGAGCGTCGCCGCTCCACAGTTTAATTTCCTAAACACTTTAGCCGAGCGCGCTAACGTTATTCCTCCTAATAAACGGACAAACGTTCAGCTGTCTCCTCATTATTCACCACCTTCGCTATAACATTGTAACATTAACCACTGGAGGTAATGAGGGGGGACGGTGGAGATCGCGTGTGCAGCGTCTGAGTTCTTAAAAACCGCTGTAAAAAAAAAAAAAAAAAAAAACCCTCAAAAGTCAAAGCACCGTTTTAAATACATGAATGTAGCGTCATTATGCTACTTATAGTGAACTGTGCTGCCCATCACTGCACAAAACAACAGAAACCGGCGTTTGAAACAGAAGTTAAGACGCTCTGGGGTTGTCTTAAAGTTAAGAAAATATTTAGGATATTTTGGCAACTTAGGATGTTTCTGTAATACCGTTTTCTTATCTGGGAAGAAGATAAGATTGTAGACTTAAGAACTGCTGTTCTGTAATAGCTTCTGTCTTAACTTCAGTCTTAACTGAATTTGCCATGACAACAAAGCAGCTTAGATATGATCTCAGACTTAAGCATGTTCTGTAATATGGCCCCTGGTCTTTTGATAAGAAAACAAGCCAAGCTAAGCTTTTTAATGTGTGAATGTACCGTAGTATACATTTATTTTTATTTTTTTTTTAAATGTTTTTTCTGTTGGTCATCAGTTATGCACAGTGCATTTGAGAGGTACGGATGATAAACTCATGCATCATAGAAGTCTGTTAACATACAGACTTGCATGAGATTATAGCATCAAAGATCATAAATCACTTAATTTCACTGATAAAATTAGGAAACATTTGTTATGACTTGTGAATCTGTCATGACTTTAGTTTCAGGTGATCAGAACATTTTAACAGTTTTTACAGTGTTGTATGTTTTAGAATATCACTTTCAACACATGACAATGTCAGCAGATACTAGCAGATCACACTTCAGAGAGAATGAATAACACTGCACATGTTTTAAAGAGTAAACAAGATGGTGGGGTGGCTATCCCAAATAAGATTATTCTAAATTATTATTAGAAACACATCTTATTGTTAATCATCATCACACTAACAGTTAGTAAATCGTAAGTCTAGCTACACTTCAAAATCAGAGAAACAGATTGTGTCACGTAAATGTTGACAGGGTCTCTTTATGTTTGTTATTAAGACCAGCTGAGACTGGAGTCTATTTTTCGTCTGACCCTGTTTGCTGGTAAAGAACTAATTTAATAAATAAGTAGAAGTAATGCCAGTCATGAGTAAAGGAAAGGAAAGAAAACAGGAAAACCATGCACACTGCTCTGTGAGCCTGTGAGCTTCTTAAAATGATCTAGTGAGACTGAATGCTTCAGCATTGCTGGTTTTTGAAATTTATTCCAAATTTAAAACTCCTGAAATGTGACCGTGGGTTCTGTGAAAGCTGTGAAATTACTCTATGAATGACATGCTAGACGGCCTACAGGTGTGTTTATTCACTGAAGGAAAAAAAAAAAGTTGAGGAAGAACCAGTTTTAGCCACTTTTGCGAATGCTAAACTAAGACTAGTTTTACACTAAATTTTCACTATTGGCTGTGTAATTCAGTCCAGGACTAAATAATCTTTAAACTCTTTTCCTGTATGTCCACTTCTCAGACAGTAGGAGATTAAAGAGTATACACATAAAGCTAACGCCAAAAATAGGTTTTGCACTACGCAGCAGAATCAGTTATGCTTCATTTAGCATATCCCTGTTGAATAACTATGGTATATTTTTCTGTACAATAAGACTTCAGTTTTACAGAGAAAACTACTTTCCATAGTTCACAAATTTATATTGTGTATTGAGTCATATTGATTTCAAAATGTTCGTCTTGAGTGTCTTCACCGTTACCATCAAAGACAGTACCTCAATTGTAACATCTTTGATTTGTTGAATGTAAATGTTTGAATGATGCAGTATATTTTTGTAATAAACGTTGCACTTCTGCCTATTTAGTGTTGTCTCATTATTCTGTTTGAAAGATTCATCATCCACTGGTAACAAAATGGTGAAAATGGTGTTTGGTATGTTACATTTCTGTACACTGAAGAAAGTCATGAATTTATGTGATGCAGATCATTTCCACATGGATAAAATGTATTACATCAACACAATTAGACATGTTACAAATATTACATCATCAGTTAGTGGCAGTTATTTGAGTTGATCATAATTATTGAAGCTGACCACAGTCTACAGTTGTTAGCATTCAAAATCATGTTTACATGATAAACAATGTGAATTGAATGTGTTTTTATCAGCTGTGTTGAAACATTCAAATACACATAAAAAGAAAGCAGAAAACATTGAAAAACTTAATGGTTTTATTAAACCAATGGCTGTTCTAACTTCTGACTTGCTATGACACCTTTAGGGGGCAGTGGTGAGTAATGTTTAGTGTTTGTTAATACGTTTAAAGGGAAGTGTTGAGTAATGTTTGTTTATTTGATGTTTGTTAAAATCTTTAGAGGTCAGCGAAGAGTATTATTTGTTTACTTAATGTTAACACATTTAATGAGAAAGAGTAATGTTTGCTTTTTTGATGTTTGGTAACAACTTTAGAGGGAAATAGACCAGAGAACTTGTAGAGAGGAGAATTACTACTTTAATGTCTTCCGGGTTTCTCAAACGCTAGAGGGCGCTCCCGAGCGAGTCCAAAATGAATGGGTTAATTTGGAGCATTTGAGCAAAATCATACTTTATAAATGCTTAAACATTTTTAATGTGAAAGAATACATTTATTTCCTGAACACTGAATAGCGTTAAACATTTTACCACTGTTTTTAAGAGCTTTTAAACTCGAGTTATAGGAGCTTAAGTGCCCAGGCTCCTCATCCTCATAAACCGGCTCTGAGTAATGTTTGTTAATAGCACCTTTATAGTGATGATCCAGTTGCCATCCAGTTTACTTGCTTTTGACAATAGTTGTGTGAACATTTGAATCGTCAAGTTCACGCATCACTTTATTTCAATGTAAAAAAAATGTTGTTCATGCATTTAGACTGAAATCAAAGCTTAATTATGTTGTTATAAATCACTTCTCTGATGAGACACAAAGGACCGCTAATGTTGTTTTCAAGTCAATTACTGCAAAGTGATCACACAGGATTTAGTATACGTGGCATCATTTAGTAAATGAATCCAGTTGGTAGTGTGGTGCCTTTACACGGCCGCGGATAAACCCATTTCCCAGAATGTTCGGTCACCACATGTGCTTTAAGACAGCTGATCCAGATTCAGCACACATTGAAATTATCATGCATGGGTGATTTTTTTTCTTTTAAACTATGCAGGCTTTGTTTCAAATGTCAGATGTGAATTCCAATAAAACTGTAATTGTTCATACATCTGCTTTCACGGCATCACTTGGAGCTTATTGCAGGGAACATTTTGAAGGTAACTGTATTATCAGAGTCAGAAGAAAAGTGTACAACAAATACAGATCCATATCTACCCAAAGTCAAGTCATGTCTCCAGTGGGTCAAGCGCTGTCTCCAAGCAGCAAGAGATTAATTCTGCTCCTACTGGGAGTGAAAATTTCTCCTACCAGAAGGCTCATTCATTTAATGCAGCTTTTTTAGCGTCGTCGGAGGGCTGCATTAGAATAAGCTTTGCCATAATTATCAGCTTTTCAGTTTCTCTTTCTAACCCAGTAGCTTGCTAAGGGTGAGCACAAATTCTAAATGCCTCTAGCTTTACCAGTCAGAAATGGGCAAATGCCAAAGGGGGTATTTTCAGCCCTCTTCTGAAGTGATTATACAAATGCAGAGGAGGGCTAAACTGAGAACATTTGAATACCTTAAAGCCAAAGCACTTAGCCAGATGAATTCCTCAGAATATGCAGGAGAGAATATCCCGCTCTGGAGGGAAATGCTGCTGTGCCAGATGCTAACTGTTGCTATGTGGTGTGATATGAATGTTGAGGTATGATTTTGCTTTATTGTAAGTGACATTGCCCAAAGGTGATTCTCACGAACACCTTCCTTCCTCAGTCCTGATGGCACAGTGAGAAAGGCTTAGATTAAATCAATGTGAAACGACCCAATGCTCGGAGAACCCAGCTGGAGATTGAGTGAAAGAGTTGCTTGAGAAATAATGAAGATGTTCTCCTGGAGGCTGATGGAAGATGGAAGATGTTTCGTAGTCCTGCGCCTCACAAAGTGGACCATTTTTTTAATGGATTGGAAAACTGAAAAGGTTGTTTCAAGACGGAAATAGATTTAAATGTTTGTCCATTATTATTTGGATATGCGGGCTAAAATTTAAATTGATGCCTGCTCCTGTTCCAACAAAGTTGTGACGGTGGTGATTTAAGACTAGGACTGTTGTGAAATGTTAATAACGTCTTTAAAAGGTGATGCAATCATGCTTGGGTATAAAAGAAGCACCCAGGGCCCTTATTTGTAAAATATTTGTTGAGCACAGATTGGATCTTAAAATAGTCATGTTTGAAAATTCACTTTTAGGTAGTGATTTATGAAGTGTGACTTCGTGTCCATACATCAACACAAGTTTTCAACCTAACATACAAACAATACGTACTGGCAATGCCACTATGTGTTGCAGAAATTACAATATGTGATTCATGAACATTGTGTTTTTATAGATCAATCCAAGGCAAATGCTGAGATCTTAATCTTAAGAATAAATTTAGATTTAAATTCAAGTACATGTAAAGTTCAAAAGTGTATTAGCGCCGATTGTTCTGTGAAGGCACCATTAACACTGAAAGATATACACATTATGGAGTAACATATGCCGCCTTCTAGATGCCGTCTTTTTCAGGGACGACCCTGCTTATTTCAACATGACAACACCGAGAAACATGCTGCATGTGTTACAACAGTGCATAATTACAAAAAAACAATCAAGATAATAAGGTAAAACATCATACATTGTGTTTTGTACTGCATTTCACACACTGTCTCAACTGTTTGGAACTGAGGTTTGTAGAAAGATATAGAAGATGCACTATGTATTTGTCCTGCTGTCATTTTGAAGAATGTAATAAACTGCGGAAGAGAGGAAGGAAAGAGGAAGTCAATCTGCTTGAGAGAGGACACAATTTGTTTTCGATTCCCTCTCTGTCTTTCTTTCTCTAGCCATCTCCTTTTTCTCTTATGCTCTCAGATCAATAATACATTCGCCCGTTTGCCTGCACTGCTGAGGCAAGTATAATTGTGCTGATATGTAGAGACGTTAAACAATTAATGTAGTTTATTAGAGTCCAAGACCCTGATCTCTCATACGGCATGAAAGGAGAGAAAGAACTACATGCAAATGAGATGAAAAGGCGAGAATTAATCGTGCATCTTATTACAGCAGGTGGAAATTTTATTGCTCTCATACTATCAGTGCTCTGTAATATGGTGTTCTCCACCATCCAACTATCGGGAAAGAGCTGCACTTTCAACAAATTACTCAGACCACAGCGTACAGTCTGTCCATAGACAATATTATACAGCAAATGGCACTTTTGGTTAGCTTTAATGTGAGCAACATCTGTTACTTGGATTGCATGACAATGAATGAAATATTACCCAGTTTTTGAGGTATATTGCTATTTTCATCATTCTTTGTGGCTACTGTAGTCTTTTATTCTATTAATCACTAACATAAGGGTCAAAGGGCACTAGGGTTCTGTCCTGTGTAAAGCACTTTGAGATTTTGTACAGTCATATGCAAACGTTTGAACGCCCCTGGTCAAATTACATGTTTGGTTGATTTTGTGAAAATAAGTGAACACATCCTCTACAGAGAACAGTCTTGAATATGCACTTTCTCTGCTAATTTTAGTGCACAATTTCTATTTATTTGCTACGTTTAACATATTGCAAAAAAATTAGCGCAAAAAATATGAAATATTCTGTAACTTTTGCGTTATTCCCAATATGTCAAATTCAGCAAAATAAACAGTGATTGTGCAAGAAGAATGTGCAGAAGTGTGTTCTCTGTAGAGTTAATGCGTTAAAAGTGAATGTATTAAATTATTTTCACTTAGAAAACCAATAAAACATGTGCTTTGACCAGAGGTGCTCAAACTTTTGCATATGACTGTAACTAAAATGAAGAGTGCTTTATAAATAGATATTATAATTATAACTCAATGTTATTTATGATGTTTGAAGTGGCTGTTATTTGCTTACTCACATTATAGGCATCAGGTCACAATTCAACCCTGGCTTGTTGACATTATCTATATGTCGTATCTATTCGTCTTTGGTCGCAATATGCAATACGACCGAAAAAAGGGACAAATTTTCACATTGGGTTTTATGACTCAATTGTACCAAAAATGTCAGCCTGATTCATCATGCAAAATGTGCAAGTAATGCTCTCTCAATTACCCAGCGCAAACAGCTTATCAATCATTTAAATTGACCTTTTGTTTTTACTTGGAGAACAGTTGAGTGTACAGTGTGTCTGGCCCAGTGGCCTGAGGCTACACAGCTACTGGCTCAAATCAATGGGACACTCATATGTAAGCAGACAATGATATTCATCACCATTCAATACATGCCCTCACCTTTATTGTATTGGGAAATAATTGTAAATATACCAAATAAACCAATAAGTTGTGAAGATGATTTATGAGTCTTTGGTGCTGATTGCAGATGATAACAGGATTTGTTCTCAGAGAAGGTCTCAAAGTTATTATCTTCCCTCATACATGCATTAGAGCTGAAGTCTGGCTCTCACTTCTTTGTGTTTGTCCAGTTTTTATTCTAGTCATAATTTACCCATATTTACCATTAAAACATACCATTTAATACCAACTGCCATTATTGTACTATACCAGTGTGTTTAGTTTAGTTTTTTATATTCATTTAACGTTAATTTTAAATGAGAAAAGATGCTTTGGACCAGAGCCAGCAAGCTAGCTAAATTCCATCTGAAGTCGCTGGGCAAGTAAACACAAAAGTATAAAATACACAATTAACACAATACAAAATACAACAAAACGATATAAATATCATTTATATCATATGATACCTTGTCAGTCCACCTTGTAGATGTGAAGTCAGAGACAGTAGCTCAACTGTTGCTGCACAGTTTGTGTTGGTCATCCTCTAGTCCTTCATCAGTGGTCACAGGACGCTGCCCACAAGACGCTGTTGG
>JAILXH010023003.1:3224-18783 GCA_023558415.1 Piaractus mesopotamicus | reverse complement strand
CGCTCTCTCTCTCTCTCTCTCTCTCTCTCTCTCTCTCTCTCTCTCTCTCTCTCTCTCTCTCTCTTTCCATCCCTCTGCAGGAGTTTAGATGAGGTTCAGCATAGCAGGAGGTCTCGTTCCCCCACCCGTTATCATGACCGTGGCCGTGTACAGGAGAGAGAGTATGTGGATGACAGGTAAAGAAGAGTCAGTGCTTGTGTATGACTGAAATATAACATCTTCTGTTGCTTCCATGTGCCTTATAGCATATATTTTGTCTCTACTTGATACTGATGTTGAAGAGGTCCTGCAGATACAGTGAGTCTCAAAGCTTTTGAAAAAGACTGGCTGACAGAAATGATATTGCATTATAATGCTTTGTATGCAATATTGTAATATCATGTTTTTCAAGAAGGGAAAACCAGGAGCGAACCACTTTCTTCTTCAGTTTGACATTTTTAAAGTTGACCTGTGAGATATAGAGCACTCATAAGGGTAGGCCTGTACCTCCGAAAAGAGCATTCCATGCAGAATATGTAATTTGTAACTGCTTTCTTTGAAGTCAGTTTGAATGAATTTATCCAATATTCCCCATCATGTTTTTTTTTTTATTTTCACATCACCATTTCACATGATTCTGAATGTACTGATGGTTCATTTTGTCCAGAGGAATGTTGGTTAAATTCTTCCAAACTACTTCCATGGTCGGGAGTCACATAATAAGCTCTGTAACTGAATGGATTGCTCATTAAAGCATATGCTCCTTATCATGCTCAAATTACTGTTGTTTTAAAGATAATTACGCTCTGCTCCGAGTCTATTATACCCATGCTCTTTATTTATGTTTGCTTGTTTGTTGTTTTGTTTGTTTGTTTATTCCCTCATGTGTCACCCATGTTCATGGTAATTGCAGTGAGGTCATCTTGATACACAGATCAATGCGGGGTAGGAGCGCAGAGTGCCTGCACACCAAAAGGTAAAACACTGGGTCCAAACTGGGTCTTTACTAGGAGTTAGAATGTTGCTTTATTATCGTCACCTTACCTTTTTTCTAGTTTGCTTGGCCTTTCTATTCAGTTTGATTGAGTGTATGTGTGAGGCGTAGATGCTATCATGTTCTTTCCGTATTCTCTCTCGAGTGTTTCTATTTAAACTGTCTTGGTCTTTGCTCAGTATTATGCAGCACAGTAGCTCACTGACAAGAACCATTACCAGTGGAACTTTCCACTCCTTAATGGCACACTGCCTAAAGACAAAGCCAGCAATCTCTACAAGGCAACAGTTTAGTTAACCTCAGAATAACCATCATACTTTATTCAAGTGTTACTATGACATTTATTTTAATCCCAGTATCAGCGTACAAATCAGAGAACCTGTCATAGAGAGACCAACTTCCCGGCAGGAGCTGGTTCTTAAGTAATGCACAACCTTTTTTTTTTTGTTTGTTTGCTGTTGTTTTACTTTGTTTTATTATCCACTTCTTGCATGCTTGCACGTTGTTCTAACGTCAGAAGGTATAGCACACTTCCACCTAAGATGCCCCTCTTAGTCAATGGCATTCATAAAGATATCTATAGGTAAGGAGGCAAAAATTCATTTTGCCCTTAAAGCCCCAGACTTGCTGAAATAGCACAGAAATAAACTCAGGACTGGCTTTAAGCTTATTTGCAGAAAATGTAGCTGCTGTTGGAACAAAAACTCGTATCTCCATTTTTGTTGTTTTTTAGTTTGTAATATAATTTGAAAAATGCCTGTTGCCTTTTACATTGTGTGTAAATTTCATGAAGTGTGGACCAAAAGAAATGGCCCAAAATGACTTGGAAAAAAAGTCTGGTTCCATTGACTTTCATTAAAAGTAAAGTAGGTTTTTTCCTTTTCCTGTAAAGTTACCATTTTGGAGATACAAGATTTTCTTCTGACAACAGCGATATGGTTTTTATTTGTTAGTATGTGTTTTGTGGTTCCGCTGTTGTTATGGTAGTAAAATTAGCTTGGAAGCTGCAGTGTTTCCTGTTTGGGGCTTTAAGTAAACATAGATCTCTTTCCGTTTTACATATTCTGTTAAGCGTGTAGTACTGTGCAAAAGTTTCAAGCACCTGAGAAAATTACATTTAAAGAGCCCAGAAGAACACTTACATTAAAGACTTGTAATATTAGTTCAATAAGTAGTGACTTTTACATATATCAATATGTTTGTTTAACCATTTCTAACCTCTGGCAGCACAGCATTCGTGGGCTGGAGGCTAGGGAACCAGCCTTGGAAGGTTGTTGGTTCGATCCCCTGAGCTGATAGTATATGACTGAAGTGCCCTTGAGCAAGGCACCTAACCCCAGCTGCTCCCTGTGTGCTGTGGATAGGGCTGCCCACCGCTCTGGGCAAGTATACTCACTGCCCCCTAGTGTGTGTGTGTGTTCACTAGTGTATATGTGGGTGTTTCACTGCATGGATGGGTTAAAATATGGAGGTGATATTTCCCCATTGTGGGACTATTAAGAGTAACTTAATTAATTGTAATTAGCATCCAGTACCTGGTTTGGCTAATTGGTGCTTCATTAAGTGAAGTCAGGTGTGCTGGTGATGAAATTTAATACATGTATGTGATGGCTGTAGGAGAAATCTGGAACCACACTTTGTTCTTCAGACTAAGAAGATACCAAATACTTTATAAACAAATTCAATTGTTGATTCCTTTTTATAGTATTCATGTTTATTTGCATTTATCCCAATGATATAGGATGATTTTACCAGCAAACACACGCATATTGCCAAAATAAGTGGTTTTAAATAATGTGCTTAAATGCTTAAGACTTTTGCACAGTGCTGTATGTGTGCCATACCATGCATGCTCCAGTTACGTCCATCAAGCAAGCAAATCAGTTCTTTCAAACACACAACAGGTTTTCAGATTTGGCAAGACACACAAGATTAAAGACGGATGTTAAATTAAATGTGTTTTTACGAGGAAACTGCTTACACTGTGTCTGTCACTCACAATCTAATAATGTACCTGAATGCTGTAGTAGATGTATGTATGTTAATACATGCAAATACAAGCATTTAATCCAAGCAGAAGTTCAAATGTATGTTTTTTCCCCAAATAACCATGGTTTAAAGCCTTGAGGTGTGGGGGGAGCTTTCAACTTTTGAAGTCCTTTCAACTTTTCTGTGGATGCAAAACAACAGTGCACTCTAAATTTGATTATACAAATGATGTGTTAATTAATGCTACTTTTTCAAGTTATGCATATTTTGGCTTCTAATAAACCACAGAAAAGTCAGCAATTTTATTGGCATTTTATTATAATTTTATCATAATTTTTAGGCAAATTTGTTATAATTCCTTGTTATATTATTGTAATTTAGATATTATTTTTGTGTATTTGTGTTTTTGTGTGTATGCTATGCATGGTTGTGTGTTAAGTTCTACCCTTCCTGCATGCCTTACGACTCAGCCCCAGCCTTCAGTGGTCTCTGCCACTCGCCGAACTGTCGCACAGCGTGTGCTCAGGTTCACTGATGACAGCACCATTAGGTAAGAGATAGATCATACCCATAGATCTCTCCAGACGGACACAAAATCATCCCAGTATATATAAAGAAGTGTAAGTACACTGGCCTGTAAAAACGTAAGGATGATATGGCTTATGTCATTATCAGCAGGCTTCATTGCATGCTTTCCAGTGTCCTTTGCCATGATGAGAAAAGCCTGTTCTTTTTTTGTATCTAATATTATTTGCTTGTTATTCTTCATCTTTTTGTCTTTTTTGTCCTCCTTTCTGTCTCTCCATCGGATGGCATGTTGTGATCCTAGTGATCTGCAGCCCCCTCTTGACAGGGTTAGAAGTGCTAGTACCAACTGTCTGAGACCAGGTTCAAATTCCAATTCACCAGAACGAGAAAGGTACTCACCAGACCTCTTTTTTGTTGCCTAGTTTGAGTTTGAGTTGTTTTGCTGTTTTTACTGATCATTTCCATCATTCGCAAACTTGTACGCTTCATGTAAGAATATATTCATCACTTTACCAACCTTTGACCTAACTTTGTAGGTGTATTATTATTATTATTGATATTGTTTCTTTTTTTTACTTTATAAATCACAGGGAACATGCACTCTTTGCATATTGTCACTTATGGAACTTGTTCAACATGGGCATACAATTAATACATGTCAGTTTAGTGTCTTTTCACTCACAATAACAAGTTTATATCCAGAGACTTTTATGACTCACACTTGTACTTGTCCCATGCTGTGTGGTAGAGAGTTAGAGGTTGTGTTGTGTTGTCTTGGGTGTACCGTGTTGGGTAGGTTCAGATAAGACTGTCCCCTGAGCTTTTGCATAGCTCATCATAAATGTGAGATAAACACAGTCCCTGTCTTTGTCCTGACTTGCCCTGTTTCTTTCCCATTCCCACCTCAACCTCTTGGGGTGTGTTGGACATACTCTCTCAGGAGCACCCAGTCTCCCCCCTGCACCCGACCCACCAGCCCCAGGATTCTAATCCAACACGCCTCCCCTGAGGACGACAGGTACCCCCCTGTCCCCCCCGAGTGCCTCTGCTAACGCTGAAAACTTTCCTCTCCTGTCCTAACTGCCTGCCTCAGCTAGGCCGCTACTTCATGTGCCCTTTAGCTAAGCCCATGCTTTAATCTTTAATGAAGTTTGTGTACTAGATGTATTCTGGTTTCCGTTTAACCTGTGGCTTCATTTTTGATTCACTCTGACTCCCAACCCCCAAGCTGGCTGTCCTGTGCGTGCGTGAGTGTTGTAGATTGTTAGTCTGAACTGTTTTGTAGAATTCTTCTTCTCTTTAGCACCCCCCTCCACCCCACGGCAAAAAACCTGATTTGTTGCTGTTGTTGTAGATCTCTTGAAACGTCCTGTCTATATCTTCTCCTTTTCCTTGATATTCCTATGGTCTTTGCTGCTTTCTGTGTAGTTCAGAGCCTTGGCCTAGTGTAGATTTTGTCCCAGATGTTTTTAAGTGATGTGATTTTTTTTAGTTCTATAAGTCAGTATGATACAAATTCACTGGATGTTGACTAAATGCTTCACAATATGTATTTATTTCCTACTGATTTTTATTCCTGTTTCCTTTCTTGCTGTGTTCTGATTGTTTTTTCTGGGTTGTCACTACTGAAGAAGATTCAGGATGTTGTTTACATGTTTACAATGCATCATCAATTTCAGAATGAGGAATGAATTATCCTCAATGACTAATGAATGTACTGATAGCTACATAGGAGTCACATCTACTCACTAATGTCATTTTCCACCGGGCAATGTGGTAAAGTCCTTATATGAAAGTCTGTCTTGGCAATGCCCCTGGGCAGTTATTTCCACTTTTACTAGACCAGTAAGTTCTAGACCTCTGAATGAGGAGAAACCATAAACCCCAAACTAAAATTGACATTAATGTTTCAGAAATATATTTGAAATCACTAGTAAAATCTGACAAAAACTGCACAAACAGTTTGAACCGTTCAGCTCAAATAACGCACATTGTGAGTGTTATGACCCCATTCATTTTCCAGCCAGTGACCATTTTCCAACCAGTGACCTCCTCCTTTATAATCTTAGGTACAGCACAGTACGGTTCCAAATCTAAACCCAGAACTGTCCATACACTGTTTGAATACCTGAGTCCGTTTCCCATCACAAAACATGAAAGTAGGCGGAGTTCTCTTTAGCTTGTGTTGTCACATGATTTCTCACACAAATAAACACAACAGTAAAAACAGTTTAAACACAAACAACAGCAGCAGCAATGGAAAGGCTTCAAGTCCGCATTTACATTTCAGTGACAGACAGCAATTATTAGTAACAGACAGCAATTATGGCTAGTTAGTGTTTTTTTTGTTTTGTTTTGTTTTTGTTGTTTAAATGGCCTTGTCCATTTTAATGGCCTTGTTCATCTGGCTTCAGTGACACCACGTGATAATTAAGTGATGGTTGCGTTGACCAATCAGTGATTTGCACCATTGCTTGCCACCCATTCATTCAGGCTCGGCACCCCAAGGGTAACCAAATTCAATATGGGTGCTCAACTCACACTACACCACTCGGTGAAAAAGACAAAATGTGTTTGATTATGATGTTGAGAAAATAGGCCATACAAGTTTGACAAATGACTTAAAAGAATAATGGAGGACAGAAATCAGGGGTGCCCAAACTAATAGTGCAGTAATAGGTAGAAACTGAGTGCTTACATGTAAGGTGTGCATTGCAGTGCTGCACAGATTTCCTGAGAGGCTGAAGTGGTTTATAAGTTGCCAAACAAGAGATGTAGTCAAACCAAATCTGTTACACAAGCATAACATTGTATGGCCTTATTTGTTGTCTGTAATGTTTTTTGTTCATGACTCACATTCCATTGTGCATTGTTTGTTTTGTAAAATGTAAAAGAGAAATGTCTTGCTGAAACTTGTCTTTCATCCGTTCTGTAATCACATGTGTCGGTCTGTGTCTTTGTCCCCTCCCTTCACTGTCACCCACGTGTCTCTGACCTGATGGCATGCATCAGCTGGATTTCGGAGCCTATTTTTCCCACTCAGGAGACAGTAAACCACCTCAGTGCAAGGCCAGTGGCACAGAGGTACACTGTGCACACAGAGCCTACTTCAAAGGAGAATGTGTGAATTCAAACATACATAACCAGCATTTTCATTCCCATTTCCTTTAATCTTCATTAACTACACAGTGCTTTCCGCTCATTCTTTTATTTCTGTTTTGCTTTAAACATTTACATATTATAGGCAGTCAAGAACTCTGGACAAGCCTAACTGTCAGAAAACGGGCAAAAAAATTTCTGACAGTGAGCGGTAAGGAGATACACATTCCATACCATGTAATATTACATCCATATAATCATCTTATAATAATAATGCACACATAACTGTTCCATGACTCGCTGCTATCCACTTCTATTATTATGTGTTTGTGTGCACCTGTTACTGAACATTAATGTGCATTATCTGTGAACAGCGGTTAATAATTTTGCTTCAGTAATCAGCGTAATTTCAAAATGTTTTAGAAAATGTTCACGTTGGCACAGGTTCTTTTTCGAGTGTTACATTTCCATGGGAATAGTACTGTTGTGCCTCATGGGCTCATCCATGGTCCCTCTGTTTTTCGTAAATCGCACATCCTCACTTTATAATTTCTTCCTGCTTCTTCTTTTTCAAGTCTTTGTTAATCAGCCGCATTTGCTTTGTCCGTGTGCTGCTATTTAATTTTTGGTTGTTTTGTTTTGTGTTTATTTTCTTTTCCTGCATGTTTCTTTCCTCACCGGCTTGCAGATTACAGCCTACCTCTATTCTAAGGGGCTCCAGAGGAAAGGGGGTATCCCTGCCTCCACTGGGTAAGGTGACCCGAGGAGGGTCTAGCCCAGACATACCCCAACTGGACAGGTGCTGACTCTGCTCTAGGCTGAGAGACCTCTTTCTAACTTCTGACTCCTAAAATACACTCCACCCCCACACACCACATGCAAATATTGCTTTCTTCTAAAAAAAACTAGTGAATTTTTTCTCTCCTTATTGTCTCATTTTGCTGTATAGTTACTGCTCCTTCACTGGAAGCTGTAGCTTTTCTTCACGTTCCCACAGACCTTGGCTTGTTTCTGAATGTTGATAGGCTTGTCTCTGTCACCCCTATTTCTTGTGTTTTCGATATTTCTTGTTTCTTACTTGATCTTAACTCTCTTCTTTTTTAAGACTGACAATATTAAAGTCCAAATTACATTTTAACACTTTGTTAAGGATCAAACAGATATTGACATGAAGTGATGTTTTGATGTAAAAACAATGTTCTACCCATAATGGTGAGCTTGATTCACAGCTGATTGTGTCCTGAATAATACAGTATGCTTATTTGTTTTATGTCCTACCAGATGCTTATATTTTAACAGTTTTTGTTTCTCTTTTGCTTGTTTTCTCTTCCCTCCCTCTTAGGGGCCATCCACATGCCACCACCGCATACTCTTCGTCGACAGGGACTCCTTCATCGGCACGTAGGGGCAGACAATTGCCCCAAGTCCCTGCCAAAAGCAGCAGTGTAGAACAAGGTACTGCATAGTAACTTTCCTTATTTTATGTGTTAATGCCTTAAAGTAATTAATTAGTAATTAATCACTTGACTTAATTATTCAATAACTAATATGAATTACTTGGTAAGTAATATGAAACTAATAGTTTGTTATGCATTTACAAGAATAAGGAATTAAAGTGTGGATACTCATTGTGGTGCCTTGGGGTTTAAGGGGTAAAAATCAGTGTCTTTGCAACCATATATGGGGTAAATGTAAGGCTTTTGTTCATAAAAATTGAATAAAAATTACTCAAAATGTGTGCATATTGTACACAATGTAGAATATAGTATGGTCAAATGCTTGTGCTTATTGCAGCCCTTGCCTCAGAGGAGCGGACAAGGCAGATGAAGGTGCATTCCTGTAGAACACCAGCTCCCTCCAGTACCAGCCAGGACCTGGAGAGGGCGCTCAAGAACAAACGAGAGGTAAACTCTCCTGTTTCTTCTCATCCTGCTTTCAGGGCAATCTTGCTGTGATTTTGTTCGTGCTGCATATTCAGAGGGCCCTTGATAACTTTTGATTGATTGTTAGATCAGTTCACAATTCACACTTTATAAAACCTCCAGCCTCTACTACAGAGGAGTACATGCTTCATCTCCTTCTCCGCTACAGCTTTATAAAGAGCAGCGACGGAGCTGTGATAATGTATCCCATAAGTCCTCGGACAGTGATGTCAGTGACGTGTCAGCCATCTCTCGTGCCAGCAGTGCCTCACGGATCAGTAGCACCAGCTACATGTCCATCCAATCAGAGCGGCCCAGGGGCCGCTTCAGGTGAGAGATCCAAGGCCCAGAAAACTTTAGCTTTCTGTTCAGTGTTGCTTCCTACCATTATATTATTAAATCTCAGTCAGAAACACTGGGCACCAGTGTGTGATGTCTCTTTATCATTTTCTCTAATAGTCTGTCTCACTGTTGTCTGCTTTTCTGTTGTAGTTACTCTTATCTTTTATATGCTCAGCCAGAGAACACTGAGAAAAAATAGACACACATTAATAGATTTTGTTCTGTTGGCTTGTGGCACACTGTGTTTCGGGTACTCACGACTACCAGATTAAAGACATTAAAGAGTTGTGATGAGGACGAAAGGAAGGACAGCAGGAGAGTGTGGGGGATAAATAAAAGTGAGTGGCAGAATCTGAAAAAGTAATACTCTGATCAAGGGGACCAGATGTAAAGGTCAAAGATCATGCTTTTTGACCTTGAATCCTTAAAAGACACCAACTTATACTGAGCCTCTCAGTGTTTGCATCTGGATTCGACAGATCCAAACACTGACCTGTCCATACCCTGTCTAACGCTCCTGACATGAATCTTTAATTGACCTGTCAAAACAGCTTCACCAGGGACACAAAATTCAACTTATTGTGAAAGAGAATTAAAACATGCAGTGTAGTCTGGACAGCAGAAGCTGGACAGCAGAACAGTTTTTTTTGTAACTGTCCAATTAAATTAAAAAGACAAAATGAGTCATTTAACTATAGCTACATCTGTTGTAAACATGCTAACTGGCATCTGGCTGCAGTGGTCTCCAGAGTGAGATTTTCTGGTTTAAGGAGTAGGAGAACCACCCCTTTAAATCCCTTAAATAGCCAAAGTTTTATTACACACTTCTGTAACCTGAGAATAGCTCAACCAGTTTGCATTGAAGTCCCTGTAGTTACTGAATAATAGGCCTCAGTATGTAATAAGCCTCAGATTTTAAGGGGTTAATGATTTATCTTGAAAGCAGGAGGAACTTTTGAAAAACTGCTTTGGGGAGATTATTATAGGAGGGGCTGTTACTAATTTAGGCTAATGTTACTGTTAAGACATCAAATATCTTATTTCAACCATATAACTGTTGTTGTTCATCATTACAATGGAGAGAATGGATTGCTAAAACAACAGAAATGACTCGTCAGATGAGGAGGACAACATGCTAAAAGCTACCTTCTTGATCTCTTACCTGAGAGAGATTTTGGGTTTTGCTGCATTTCTCTGTGTGAAAAAAGTGCCTCTGGAGTCCATTTTGTGCTAAATAAAGATATAATCGCTGTTTTCTTTTAAATGTTGACCTCTAAGAATTACACTAATGCTAGCTTGGTTGCATTTATTAGCCTATAGCTCAGTGGCTAGGCTAGCAGTCAGGATTGGTTGACACCACAAGGATTTCCAATTGTTGTATGATGCATTTGTGTAATGTATTCATTCTGGGCATTGTTGTAAGAGCACATTGATGAAAGATAACATGATAATGATATAAAATTGTGAATTTTGTCAGACATATTAAATGCTAGTTTTAGGCTGGCATGCCTCTTTAAGATGTCTCAGAATGAGAAGTCTCTTTATAAAAAGGCCTGTTGTTCTAACTTGGTTTTAATATTATAGAATTAAATTAATTGTCTTATTAGCAACTTTATAGTATTAATGAAAGTCTTTTTTAATCTCTCCCTCTGTGTTTTAGCCGTCATATTCACCCGTCCAGCCGGAGCATGTTGAAAAGCACTAGCGTGAGTGGTGAGATTTTCTCTCTGGAGCGCACGGATGGCAGCCAGTCAGACACAGCTCTGGGAACTCTGGGGGCTGGGGGGAAGAAACGGCGATCTAGCCTCAGTGCCCGCGTAGTGGCCATCGTGGGCATTCCTTCCAGACGCAGTAGGAGCACCTCTCAGCTTAGCCAAACAGGTGAAACTCTCTCTCTCCCTACTAATACTGCACTGGCGTTGTCCCCTATTCTGTTACTGACAGCTTGCTTTGAAAAAATTCACATGGAATTCTTCATAAGCAGTGTTTTATACTCTGCTCTGTGCATATAAAACTCATATGTGCCAAAATATGGGCCACAAGCTGGCTGTTTGTGCCAGTACAACTTACTATTGAATTCACACAAGAGAGACCAGACTGTTTTATTTCCTCCTTGCCGTCAGTACACCTGTGAGTGCAGTTCTGTGTATTTTTTCAGCAATTATTTGAGTTGTATTAAATGGTTTTGGTGATGTTTCTGAGCCTTAAACAGAGATTTGCTAATTAGTGTATGAGAAACAGAAGCAGAGGCAGCAGAATTTGTAGTGATGAGAACAGTACTGATATCTCTCTTTCTCTCTTTCTGTCTTTCTCTCCAATTCCCTCTCTCCATTTAGAGTGGCATGTGCCTTCAGTCATTATTAGAGTAGATAGGATGTCAGCAGAGTGGATAGGGTGACCTGTAAGCCTGTGAGAGCTGAAGCAGCTGAGAGTGGCAGCATTCTCCTGTTAGCATTGGCAGGAGTTTACTCTGTCAGCTAGAGATCAACCCTGGACTCTAATCAGATATAATGCAGACAAATGCCTTTGAAGTTGGATCTGATATCCTTTAAAATCCCATATTTTAAGCACTGTCTATTTATGGTTTAATAAATGGATTTCAGAAAAAAAGAAACAAATTCAAAAAGGATGGTAGAAAAAAAGTTCTTGGCGTGTTTGGCCGCCAAGCCCCTGGACAATATCTTAAAAGGCCCATCAGATGATAAATCAGACAGAGTAGCAGAGCTTCTATAAATCAGTATTTTAAAGAGCTCTGGCCTGCAGCAGCTGCTCTGCTTTCCGCAGCCTACCTCTGTGTGTAGCTAGCTGAAGAACAGAGGGGGATCTTTGCACAAACCACCATACATTTCTTTTAGGATTCCAATGTAAGGAATTAGCATACGTGTAATTTTGTCCAAAGGACTGAAATAATAATTGGCAGACAAGTTATCTTACTGCATTGCCTGATCATCTAACCTCCTGGAACTGGTTAAACATTAGGTTACCGCAGTGAACTCTCATTAAGTTTTGAAAGTAATTTTGGCAAATGCAGCTCAGAAAAATGTATCTTGACATGAAAGCACAATTGTTTCTGCAGCTCAGGACTGGTCACCCTTCTCCTGACCACTGAAAGGTTTTACCTGCTACCTCCAGTAACCTGAACAGCAAACAGAGGCCTTGAGAACCTCTTTCTGCCATCTCATCAGAGCCAGCAACTGATGGCAGTTTGATGTATGGTGAAAGGCACGAGGGGATATTCTGTGCAATGTGTGACATACCTCAATCTGCTCAAACAAACAACTGGCGATCAGTGTTCAACTTTAGTGGATGGCATTTTCAAAGCATCTGCAATCCATCAAAAGGCCATAAATAGTGGGGAAGGCGCTCCATGCCATCCAGCAGGAGATGGTTATACTCAGCACGGCCAAAGCACCTTGTCTCAGACAGCCGTATTTCCTCCTCAGTAAAGAAAAGCAACAGTGGAAAAGCACACTTTTTGGGGCGCACACACTTATGAACAGTACACACAAATGGAAATTCTGAAAGGATCCGATGTGATTTTTATGCTGCACCCTCAGAATTCCACTGTTTTTGTCTTTTTTTTCTTCCATGGACTAATTGGTTGGTGTCCTGCCGATACCTCTGTTAGTGCCCTTATTCATTTAATGCATGCTACCGGCCAAGCAGCACTTACATTTTACACTGTTAATAATGAAAAATCAGCTCATTATGCAGCTTTTCGTGAGTTAACTTGAGGATACTAGAGTTCAGCCAACTTAGTTTAGCCAGAAGTTAACCTAACTCACATTTTTTAGTTCTGCTTCTGGGTTAAACAATAGTTTACCTATTTTTTCACTCAGCTAGCTGGGTCTCTTTCCGTCACACAGTCCCACAACACCTTTTCTCCTCTTGGGCTCCCAGTTATGGATGACTGTGGATAACATTAGGGTTCTGATGTTGGGGGTGAATGCTTAAATAGTTGAACTGTTTCAGACCCTGAAGTCACTCAGATCTTTGTGTCTATAAATATTTAACACATTGTTAAAGAAAAGGTACATGTAAGTGTAATTTGAAAGATTTTGCAATTGGTTCCCCTATGAGCTTTTATTTTGGACTAAAAGCGTATCAAAAAGGGAAGAATAGAGTCTAACAAACTTCATCAGTTCTTATGCTGGGTGTACTAAGAGGTTCCACTGCAGTTCTGTAGGGAATGCTGATTTTTGTACATCTTGTACATTTTGTACTTCTACTCATGTTATTTTTGGAAAGGTATTTTTCACTTCTGCTTGAGTCTTTATTTCACTGCTTGAGTCTTTATTTCACTGCTTGAGTCTTTATTTCACTGTAATAACAATAGTTTTCCACTTGATTATTTGGATGCTCCTGAAGCCTTGATTCACTGAATCAAGGGTGTTAAATTAGGAGTTTGTTAACAATGAAAAAGTGGTCAAAGTAAGAGCATGCTATCAACGAAAGCCATATTTAAGACATTAGAGTAAGAATACCCTGCAGTCTAATTGAATAGTTTGGTCCTATGACTGCTTTCTTTTCCTTTATATCTCTGCAGAAGCAGCAAATAAGAAGACAAAAGGCTCAAGTCAGATCCAGCGGAGTCAAGAGACGGGGATGGCAGTGGAGTATCCTCGGAATGCAATGGCTCGTCAGGCCAGCCGAGAGTCCACTGATGGCAGCATGAACAGCTACAGCTCTGAGGGGAAGTCAGTATCTCAAGACCCACACAAATCCCACAAACTCACCATTCAAACTCACGCTTCTTCATTTGAAGTGTTTCCTGATCAAATGTCTGTTGTTTTTGTTAAACCTGTCAAACCGTACTTATACACTAATGACTTTTTGACCTTCTGTGAATATGGTGCATCTAACAAGTTGTATAAATCTTTTGGAAAAGCCAGAGAGATGTATTGTGGAAAAGATAAGCTAATGGAAAACAGAGGTTAAGGTAGGCTCTTCAAGCACTGATTTGCACAGTTAATATGTCCATTGTTTTTTAGCTCCATTTTTGGAGCCAGATGGTGAGCCTTCCTCCCCTCTGATAATTAAAATATCCATCATCTGTGCAGAGAGGCCTCGGCAGGGTCCTGGGCTGAGCACAAATAGAACAGCTATTGTTCACCGAGGAGCTGACAGTGCTGTGGCAAGTCACAGTGACTCTCGCTGATCCAGCCCAGAGCATGACATTGAGAAATACGCATGACGGTGTGATGTAAAGCTAATTGTACATTAATGTGTATTAAAAGGAGGTTAAAGATCTATGAGGCCTCTCATATGGTAGCATGACACCGGCTGGCACTGCTCTCAGACATTCCTGCTGTAGTTAGCTCATGGAAACTGTGCTGGTCTCAAAGGAAATATCGCCTGTGTTTGAGGGGCCGCAGCACAGGACGTGGTTTACATACCACGCTTAATACACGTCTGCTGTTCAGAAGATGGACAGAGTGTAGTCTTTTCTTTTGTACAGGTCATAATTGGTGGTTATTGGTTTTGGTTAATGAACACATTCAGCCTGTCACCTCAGTGTAATATTGCATAATGTGTGTGTGTTTTATGTGTACAGTATTGTTAAAAAGCCGGAGATCACACTTCACTTAATTAATTTCCATTAACTGCCAATAAGAATATTTATATATATTTTATATAATACATATATATATATATATACATACGTAATAGAAAATTACACAAAGGCCTCAACAACTAAATATAATATCAATGTTTTTTTCAGTATTTACTGTGTGAACACTTTGCCTTTATTCTAGTTTCCTTTCTTTTCAGGAGACTTTTCAGGAAATCTGCAGGGATATGTTTGCACACCTCCAAAGTTCAGTCTTAGAAGTTGGTTATATTTTGTGCTTCTCATGATCCAAGTAATCCCAAACACAATAAATGATGTTGAGGTCTGGACTCTGAGGTGACCAGTCCACTGTTCTGAGAACACCAGCAGCTTCTTTGTTTGATTTTTGTCTACTTTTTTTTCAGTAACAGCTTCTAGACAGCTACATATCCTTCAGATCCATGGCATTGCATTGTCTTCTCACAGTAAGAGGATGGACGGAAACACCTTGTAACACTCGGACAGGGTAGTGAGATGTAAATACAGAGAATCTTTAATGAACAGAAATCCACAGAGCAAAAATCAGAGTACGGACAGGCAAAGAGTCAAAAAAACAGAAAATACCAAAATACAGGATAACGGCTCAATAAAGTCACTGAGAGTGGCAATACCTCGCAAGGGGGCAGGGTGAGAGTCCTGGTTATAAAGGGTAGCTGATGAGCAGATTGTAGGCAGGTGTGTGAGTTTGGGAGGAGTCAGCTCTCAATAGTCCGGAGAAGCTGATCTCTGAATGAAGTAACGGCCAGTAGGCATGACACACCTGGAGATTTTTTCAGAAATGAAGCAAGAGTGGAGCAAATAATTATGTTGATGGTTTAGTTACAAACCTTGGTTTTGAATTTTTTTCTGAACCTTTTTTTCTCGTTTTCTGAGATTTGTGCTACAACAAGAAGCTATTTCATGTCGCCCATGTACAGTTCTGTTGACATGAAACTGCAATTAACCGAAGAAAAAAACATTTTGCTGATGAAAAGCAGGGAAAGAGGCAGGACTTGAAATGCTTTTTTTCAAGCTTAAAAATTTAAACAGTTGCTTTTCATTATAAACAGATAAGGAATCATGCTGGCTTGAACTCAGTCATCAAAATAGATGTCT
>JAILXH010022905.1:0-11872 GCA_023558415.1 Piaractus mesopotamicus | reverse complement strand
TATATATACACATAATGTGTGTGTGTGTGTTTTAGTAAGCAGAGGGAAAGTAAATAGAATAAGAGAGAGAATAGATATATCGCTGTTTTCGGAGCAAAACCTTGTATCTTCATTTTTTCCAAGTCATTTTGGGTCATTTCTGTTGGTCCATTCAACATGAAATTTACATACAATGTAAAGGGCAACAGGTATTTTCAGATTATGTCAAAAACTAAAAAATGTCAAAAATGGAGAGGTTTTGTTCTGACAACAGTATGTATGTACAATGTTTATGTACAAATCATGTTCCCCAAAATTTTCTCTTTGAAAACTAAACTATTCCATTATGACATTTTTTATCCAACAACTCTTAGAGAAGGCAAAGAAGGTGCGATCACAGAAAACTGCATACTGCATGTATCATTCGAAGTAATGGGATAGAAATTGTTTTGCATAATTTGTCATACCCTTTTCTTGAAATAGTAATTTTATACATTCTGATAAAATCCTCAAAGGTGTTAGTCTGAATTCAATAAATCATATACAAATGTTAATCCATCGTCATACCAATGGATTTTCTATTGACGGTATTGTTAACGTTATATGCTCCACAGTAAAGAATTATGTGGTGAAACATGCGGGTAAATAACATTTTTCCAAAACGTCAAGCTTGTTTGTGGAAGTCAGACAGCTTTACAGGAATTTTACATACCTCAAAATCACATTTAAGCAAGAAGTGAATCCCCCCACCTTTACTAAATGTTTTGTTTGGGACGTGATGGCACTGCTTTTAATGATTTATCAACCACAGAGCAACCAGCGAATTCCCTTTAGGGCGCTTTCCCTGCAAAAATTCACGTTTACAGTGCCATCTATCGTTCTGGTGGTGGAACTACACTGAAAGAAAGCTGCGGTTAGCTGCTGGTAGGGTTTATTCCCATCTCTAGCGGTCCTTTATCCTGGGATAAATGATCCGTCGAAAGATGAGCTCATGATGAACAAGACTGACAGTCGCACATGCGGTAAGCACGTGTTATATTCATCGGCTGGATATTATTTTCTTTTTTTTTTTACTAATGAAGCGTTTATTGTTCAGAAACGAAGTCACATAATAACCTAGACTGAAGGAGCTAGCTCAGATTAACTAAGCTTGCTAACCAACAGTTTCTGTTGACCTCGTTACCTCGGCCGATAAACAGTTAAACGATGCGCTTACTGTCCCTGCGGTTTTCATGTGTATGTTTTTAAAAAGTATGATGTAAAAATTGAAAGTGTTTTTATTGTTTGGTAGTTGTTTGGCTGGCTTGTTAGCTTCGTGCGGAGCAGTGCGCTCGGGCTGGCTAGCTTAGAAACGTTAGCTGTTTTCAATGTGGTGGCTAACGTTAGTTAGTAAGGCGGCTAGTTAAAGTTGTAGATGATCTGAGGTAGGTTAGTATGTTGAACATCCTGACATTTCCCTCACTGTTAGTTGAATTGAAACTTGTTCTGTAGACATAATTTAAGTTTTATCCGTGCTCATTCAATCTTTGTCAACAGGTAACGCTGATGGTGAGATTCTGATTAATTTACCTTGACAGTTCTGGCACGAATCAGTATCCTAATATGCTAAATTAAAAGTTGTACAAATTGCCTCTATGTTCCAGTAAGTAGGTAACGTAAGCTTAATGTTGTTTTAAGATGTCCTTTTTTAAAAACTGAATGGCCCAGTGGTGTTGACATTGGTGTGTCCCTTTATCTTGACAGGAAATCTGTGCCTCATCCTGACAAAACAGGGGCTGTGATGAGTGCCAATTCCTGACTGAACATGTGGACTATTAGGTAACATATAATGGTGCACAGAGGAGACACTACTTGAGACGCTGCCCTCCCCAAGACAAACAGGATTTGAACTTTGGGGTCATGGACTCTCTTTCCATAGCTAGAAGAGACAATTCTTGAGTGTTATTAGCGGAAGCTGCTAATAATAGCTGACAAGAAAGCCAAATTGTTCTCTTGGTGGAGACTTGTTCTTACAAATGAAGCCAGAACAGAGAGTCCTCGCCTCTGGTATAGTCCGCTCAACTATTTTGTATTTGGTAATGACATTATTGTAGTTCATTTTACTAAATGATAAATTTTTACCCCATCGTTTGATCTTGAATGCTCAGATACTGTTCTTTTTATTTCAGATAAATCATGATTCCCATCACTGAGCTGCGCTACTTTGTGGATACACAGCCTGCGTATCGCATTTTGAAGCCATGGTGGGATGTGTTCACAGACTATTTGTCTGTTGTGATGCTGATGATTGCAGTATTTGGAGGGACTTTGCAAGTTACCCAGGACAAGATGATCTGCCTACCCTGCAAATGGGTAGTAAACAAAACCTGTCAGAAGTATTTTGAGCCAGCCTTCGAGCCGCAAGGAATCCAGTATGACCTTGACAGACACCAGTACAACTATGTCGATGCTGTGTGTTATGAAAACAAGCTCCACTGGTTCGCTAAGTATTTCCCATATTTGGTGCTGCTGCATACGCTCATCTTTCTGGCTTGCAGCAACTTTTGGTTCAAGTTCCCTTGGACCAGCTCCAAACTGGAACATTTTGTCTCCATTCTTTTGAAGTGTTTTGACTCTCCGTGGACTACACGGGCGCTGTCGGAGACAGTGGTTGAGGAGAGCGATCCTAAAGCTCTAGGGAAGATGAACGGTTCCATCGATAAAAAGGCATCATATGTGAGTGAAGACGTGGAGGCGAGCGTTCCAATGCTGTCTGCAACAAAATCTCGTTTTGAGCAAGGAATTGTCGATCACTCTGAAACCGGCGTACTGGATAAAAAGGAGGGTGAGCAGGCTAAGGCCTTGTTTGAGAAGGTTAAGAAATTTAGGCTCCACGTTGAAGAAGGGGATATAGTCTACAGGCTTTACATCCGACAAACTATTATCAAAGTAGTCAAATTCATCCTCATTATCTGTTACACTGGTTACTATGTCCACAACATTCAGTTCAGTGTGGACTGTAGTGTGGACATTGAGAATCTTACTGGTTATCAGATGTATAATTGTGCCCATCCACTTGCCACCCTTTTCAAGATATTAGCATGCTTTTATATAAGCCTTGTTGTTGTGTATGGGATGATCTGTGTGTACACCCTCAGCTGGATGCTGCGGCGTTCCCTCAAAAAGTATTCATTTGAATCGATCAGAGAAGAGAGCAGCTATAGTGACATTCCAGACGTGAAAAATGATTTTGCCTTCATGTTGCACATGATTGACCAGTATGATCCCCTCTACTCTAAGCGCTTTGCAGTGTTCCTCTCAGAAGTTAGTGAGAATAAACTTCGTCAGCTTAACCTCAACAACGAGTGGACGCTGGACAAACTCCGGCAAAGAATCACTAAGAACTCCCAAGATAAGCTAGAGCTGCATCTTTTTATGCTGAGTGGCATTCCAGACACAGTCTTTGACCTGCTGGAGCTGGAGGTCCTCAAGCTGGAGCTTATCCCTGATGTCACCATCCCTCCAATTATTGCCCAGCTTATAAACCTGAGAGAAATGTGGCTGTATCACACGCCAGCTAAAATAGAAGCGCCAGCCCTGGCATTTCTGAGAGAAAACCTGAAATCCTTGCACATAAAATTCACTGACATCAAAGAGATACCTCTTTGGATCTACAGCTTGAAGAACCTGAGTGAGTTACACCTTACAGGGAACCTGAGTGCTGAGAACAATCGTTACATTGTCATTGACGGCCTGCGAGAACTAAAGCGACTGAAGGTTCTTAGGCTAAAGAGCAACCTGACTAAGCTGCCACAGGTGGTGACTGATGTTGGAATGCACCTGCAGAAGCTGTCGATCAATAACGAGGGCACCAAGCTGATGGTTCTCAATAGCTTGAAGAAAATGGTCAACCTGACAGAGTTGGAGCTCATTCGCTGTGATTTGGAGCGCATCCCCCATTCCATCTTCAGTCTCCACAACCTGCAGGAGATTGACCTGAAAGACAACAACCTGAAGACCATCGAGGAGATCATCAGCTTTCAGCATCTTTATCGACTCGTCTGCCTGAAACTTTGGTACAATCAGATCGCCTACATTCCCATCCAGATAGGCACTTTGACCAACCTGGAGCGCCTCTACTTGAATCGAAACAAGATCGAGAAAATACCAAGTCAACTATTTTTCTGCCGCAAGCTGAGATATCTTGATTTAAGTCACAACAATCTAACAAACATCCCAGCTGACATTGGAAGTCTTCAGAATCTTCAGTATTTTGCCATAACTGCCAACAGGGTGAGTTTGTAAGCATTAAGATAATTTTATTTAAAGAAAGATGCCCTTTACATCAGTAAAGGGCATCTGGTGAGCCTTGAATCATTGTAATACTGTATAGTGTTTATTACTGGTTATGCTTTTGAACTTGAGATTTTTAGAACACACTGTGTATAAAAGTCTGTGTACTGGGCAAAAGTCGGAGACCCCCGTTCATATATTTAATTTCAAAACAACCAAAACAGCCATTAGGTTCACATTATTCATTTTTCCAAGACATATTTCTGAGGAGATTAGATAAAAGATAATCTGCTTGAATGAGAAAGTGGAAGGCCAGTGGAAAAGAAGTGGAAGAAAAACAGTTTCCAAAACTGGAGTGCAAAAAGTTATTAAAAGGACAGAGAAAATGGGATGACAAAGAACTGTTCTAGACCTGGTAGAACCAAACATGTCACCATAACCTGCACTTTGATCATTGAGAGGAAGTAGAATAAACCAAGGTCCATTCTTGCTTCTGAAAAAGTCCATCCTTCCGCCGTCCTTCTGCTGTTGGAAGACAACTCAGTGGTACAGGTTAGAAAGGATGTGTAGCTGTCAAGAGGTCATTACAGATAAAAGGAAATGCAACAGAAAAGAAATGTGACGGATCACGGAAACAGGACATCTGAGATGTTGAGTATGGTTTTACAACTCTAAATTTGTTATTGGGATTACTTGGATCATGCAAACAAAAAAAAAAAGTAATTTCTAAGATTGAATAATGAAAAATATCCCTGCAGGTTTATTTGAAAAAAAAATAAAGCTGTAATAAAGGTGGACACACTAAATGCTGAAAAAGAATATCTTGTATTTATTGATCTTTTTCCCTGGAAATTAAATAAATGGAACGATGGTCTCTTGATTTTGCACAGTACTGTCCAGCAGAAAAGGGAAAAAAAAATGTGTGTGTGTGTGTGTGTGTCTGTGTGTACGTGTGTGTGTGCATTCAAGTCATTTAAGTCCGGTATTGTCAATAGTGTACAAGAAAAAAATTACAAGATTTTACAAGATTGTTTTACAAGATTTTGACGTGATGGTGATGATATTCTATTATTTATTTATTCATTCATTCATTCATTCATTCATTTATTTATTTATTTATTGGGCGTAACCTGTAGGCCATTTGTCTCCTCTCTTTGTCCTCCGCCTTACAGATTGAGAAACTTCCTCCTGAGTTGTTCCAGTGTAAAAAGCTGCGTACACTCAACCTGGGTAACAACTGCCTGCTGTCCCTGCCCTCCCGCTTCGGGGAGCTGACCAACCTGACCCAGCTGGAGCTGAGAGGGAACCGGCTGGAGGGCCTCCCTGTGGAGCTTGGGGAGTGTCGTCTCCTGAAGCGCAGCTGCCTCATCGTCGAGGAGAGCATTTTCAACACTCTTCCCTCAGAAGTTAAAGAACAGCTTTGGAGAACTGACAAAGAGGCAGCTTGAGACCACCAGGCAGACTGATGTGAAAGCACCTTCCCAGGTTAGAGAAAGCAGCAGCTGAGCTATGCTGAGCAGCCCAGATTAGTGACATGAATGAAAGAATGCTGAGGACATGTAGTTCTCCAGGACCTTAAGCAACAAATATTTATAGTACACAGTATGCTGACTACTTATGGGATTAAATAAATCTGTTTGGAAGGCGCTATGATCCCTGTGCTGTGGGTCTCTGGGTTGAGAAGAGGTGTGACTCATCTTTGCCTTAATTACAGTATCTTATACAATGGTGAAAAAAAATACTCCGAATGAGTCGAGTGTGCAGATTGACAGTTTTTGTGAGCTGATGTGTCATGAGCACTTTATGGTTGCCTGAATTTCCACATTTTAGTACTTAACACCTTATTCCTTTAAAACACTTTTACTCTGCTGAATTATTAATGAAGATCAACAGGGCTTTATCTGAGCTAAGAAAACAATGTTCTTTTGTGATGTACATGATTGTACAGTTGTACAATTTGTAAACACTGTCATTTTAGAGGATTTGTACACTTTTCCTAATAGGAATTATGATGTCGATTGAGGTGTTGATTATGTTACTCATTTTAAATACATAGGAAGGATTAAGTAGCTGGTATATGTGGATACCTGCAGTGTGTGTGTGTGTGTGTGTGTGTATAAACTGACTTTCCTAGCACTGAACAGCCATAGTTGAGCGCCAGGTTGAACAGCAGATGTGATACATGTGAAATATTCTTTGATCTGTGGAAGGACATTATACCTTAGGATAAGAAATGTATATTCTGTGCACTGACATGTTTAGTTTCTGCAGTGAAACTCACTGTCAATCAAAAAAGCAAAAGCCCAGCCACCACTTCACATGCATTATTCATGTTGTGATGCAGTGCTTTTTTCCTTTGCTGATGTTTTATGCATTTTATCTTTCTATTCTGAAACCACTAAGAGTTTTCTTTTTTTTTTTTTTGTGAAAGAGACTCTAATGTACTGTAAGTGTTATTTTGATGGGGCTTGCATGTTTACATCATTTGATTTAACAATGCAAAAAAAACAGAAGCACACTAAAAAAATACTCGTCAAGTGTAATGTGGAAGTTCCTCAATATGTCAGTGTTTCCTATATATGAAGCATGTACATACAGTTTTTCAAGAAGCAAAAACTACTCGTTATCTTTTAGGTCATCAGTTCGCTTTGTTGTGGCAGCACCTTACGTTCACCAGTGTACTTACTGTAAAGTTGTCTTGTTGCTTTTTAACCAAAGTTTCAGATTTTCTTTCAATCTGTATGTAATGTTTGATGTTCCACTAAAGTAGCAACTAGCAGAAATCATGCTGAGGCTGTTTTGTCCTCACAGCATTGCATTTAACGTTAGTGTCATTCAGAATGTATACGTTTATTTCCATGTGTGAAAACAATGCACTACTGACGAGACAATCAGAGATATATTCTATGAAGTATTGGGCTATACTGTATGAAGTATTGCATGATGGAGGCTTTTCATCATTTTAAATGCAGAATAATGTTAAAATACATTTGTTCTTAGCACTGACTAAGAGTTAGCCCTCTTAAGTTTTGCCATTTCAGAGGCCAAACTCTGACCAAGCTGTTTTATAACCAATCTGCAGCTCATGTATTATGTTACCTCAGTGTTAATGAAGTTTGGACCTTTTTGGTGCTTTTTGTTTTGTTTGTTTGTTTGTTTGTTTTGTTTTCTTTAGATCTTAAAGTCTTACTCAGGTAAATGCCACTCAACTTTGTACTGATTGATTAACCTTTATTTTTAAATATTTTAACATGATTTTAATTTAAAGGGATTTCCATGCAATGCATTTTCTAATACAGTGTTTTATTTATATGAAGTATGTTTATTATTTCAGTTAAAATCATTTTTTTAAACACTGAATGGATTATTTTATACAGTATTGCATTATTTGTTGACCTACTGTTGACTACTCATGTGTAATTGTGGATACTTTAGTTTTTCTTTGTTTGATGTAAGACAATGTATGTTAATTGCTAGCACTAATATATGCATACATAGGTGTAGTGAAGTACAGCATGGCTTAATAATGTCAATTAAGCATTATTTATATAGTCTGCTATAGGTCTGTAGATTTAGACAGTAAATTATGTAGCATTTGACTGTATGTAACTTGACACTATTATCGTATTGCATTATATTGTGATTTCTGATTAAAAGCAATAGCATTTCCACTGTGACTGCAAGTCACTTTGACATAGGCCTTTGCTGATTGGCCCGAATCTGAAGAAATGCCCGACTGATTTAAGCTCCTTGTTTTATGTGCCAACGTCACCTTCAGGCGCATTTTATTTCCTGAAACACTGTAACTTTTCATTTCTTTGTTTTTGTTGGGACTCAATCATGAATAGTCATTCAGGCTGGTGCCAAAACAGCATCAAATAGTGCTGTAAATGAATAGTGTTGTGATGGCATTGGTTAGAAGGTTAGACATTACATTTCTGTATGTCATCAGTGTGTGATTCTTTAGATACCCGTCGTAAGCTATTTTCCCACCTGGTTTTTGTTTTGTGTTTATTTTTTTTGGCGTTCTCTGAATTTAAATCTCAATAAACTCAAGGTTAATCAATTAAATGTCAGAGTTATTTTCCTTCTTAGTAATAAGGCATTTAGCACAAATTAATTATTAACTGCCACTGGTTTATAAATGGTTGGTTTATAAATGAAGCTGCTGAATGACTTGTTATAATTAGTGAAAGCGCAGTAAAAACAATAATATTAAAACAGCATATAATCTGTGAAGGCTGTAAACTAGATGTTGGAGCGTTATTATTTAATTTATCAGGCACCGATGTGGATGACTACCATGCCAGCTCATCACAACTGTACTGTATAGAGTTCCAGCTCTCCTGAGAACACAGTTCTGCTGCTCCACAGCCCAGTGCTAATGGACTTTATACTCTACTGGGCGTCAGACATTGTGACTTTAGGATCATGGGCAGCTGCTCCAGAGTGCCTCATTCTATTAGCAGTGCTTTTCTATGGAGATTATACAAGCTGTGCGTGCAGTTGAAAGCCTGCGTCAGTAAAGTTACTGAAATCCTTCATTAGAAGGAGTGTCTGAATAATTATTTTGACCTATTGTCTCAGTTTCCCAGACAGGGTTTACTCAGCTAGAGAAAGAACAGCAGAGACCAGCCAAACCAGCATTTGCTGTTGTTAGAAGAAAGCCTTGTATCTCCAAGATGATAACTTTACGGGAGAAGGAAAAAACATACTTGACTTTTAACGCAAGTCAATGGAACGAGATTTTTTTCCAAGTAATTATAGGTCATTTCTTTTGGTCCATTCATCATGAAATTTAAGTACAATGTAAAGGGTAACAGGTATTTTCAAGTTTTGTCAAAAACTGAAAACGTCAAAAATGGAGATGCAGGGTTTTCTTCCGAGAATAGCGATATATTCTGCCTTTTAATGGGGTGCATTTTGTACATTTAATCTCATGTTGGTTGGTGTAGTGAAGCACAGCATGGCTTAAAAATGTCTATTAACCATTATTTATATAGATTATTATAAATGTAGATTTAGGCATGAAAGTAAATTATCCGTAGCATTTGACACTATTATCATATTACATTATATTGTGATTGCTTACAGTTAGCTGATTAAACGCAATAGCGTTTCAACTATTCTTGATATTTGCATTTTGTACATCTCATGTTGGTAAATCGGGTTTTGACCACACGGTGGCGGCAGTGAGAGTTGGTCGTCTTTAAACTCTCGCGAAAAAGAAGAGGAACCATGCTGTACTCGCACAATTTCCATCCTGTTTATTTTTATGTAGCACATTAACCGCCGCGCTGACCGTTTGAGCAGTGAACAGTGAACAGTGAGCTTTGGTTCAGTAAGGCGTGTTTAACTCTTCATCACTATGGTAAGAACCGATTTCAGTGTCGTCAGTTGCTCAGTCAATAAAGCAGTAGCGTTACATGCTGTAGCTGAGTTTAAGTTTGGCTGAATACGCTGGTAAGTCAGCTAATTAGTTGATGTGTTTCTGTGCTGCTGGACTTTTCAACAGCCTAAATGTGTCACACACACACAGTGGGATTAACGAGGCTGAGGTTGACTTCCTATTTGCCAGCTTTTTGTTCGAATTCTCCCGTTCCACCTTAAATGATGCAGAAGCTACATTCTGGCGCACAAGTCACCATTGAACCGCGGCACCATTTAAGGTGGAACGGGAGAATTCGAATAAGAAGCTGACTTCAGCTTCGCGTGAGCTTAATTGTTTATTATCTAAATATATTAATCATTTAATGAAGAGTCTCTTTGTAGGCTGTGACTTTACATACGGACCTTGGAGACATAAAAATCGAACTGTTCTGTGAACGAGCCCCGAAATCCTGTGAGGTGAGAAATGTTAACTAGTTCACCTGGTTGAACCCCTAACGGTAGTTAGTAGCAGAGAATAGATCAAGTCGTACTTCACACGTCCTAAATTTACTAAGTGTTCTTCATGTTCTTCTTTTCACAGAATTTTCTTGCGCTGTGCGCCAGTGGCTTTTACAGTGGGTGCATCTTTCATCGAAACATAAAAGGTTTTATGGTCCAGACAGGAGACCCCACAGGTGAAAAGTTCAATTGATCTTGGTTTTTGTGTTGATATTTGATTATTTATCTGCTTGATCGTCTGAACCTCACAGTCTTTGTTGTAGTTTTTTTTTTCCCCTCTTATACAAACGTAGTTATCAGATCTTGTATACAGTGGGTTGTCAGTTTATTAGGTGCACCTACCTTGTACTTATATTCATTGGCCATTTTGTCAGAAGCACCTGCCATATTAGGTGCACTTTGCAGAACAGTTCTCAAGCCAGCAGTGGTACTGTGATGAGACCTAAAGCATGGGTGTCAGCTTTACCACTAAAAGGGCCATATTTAAATATCTAAAAAAAAATCTGTGGGCCAAAAAATGAAAAAAAATTTAAACAATATTCTGAACTGGCCATTGTATAAAAATATAGGCACTTGCAGTAGACCTTGAAAGAAGAGAGAGTGTGAGTGTGTGTGTGTGTGTGTGTGTGTATATATGTTTATATTTGTGTGTGTGCGTGTGTGTGTGTGTGCGCGCGCGCGCGCATCCCTGTTAAGCCTCTTCAAAAGCCCCCAGGAGATATGATTTTTGTGGTGTAACTCCTCAACAACTATCTATAGAACAGGAGGTGGGTCGGACCACACATTACATTGCATTGCATGCTGGGCGTTATAGTGCTGTGCATCGTGAAACAGGCTAATATTAATATAAATAATATAATAATTGTGAGCCAATAGGATTGTGCCACGGGCCTGTGTGTATCCAAAAACTGGTAACTCAGTGTATATAATTAAAAACAGTTGTAAAACAGTGATTTTGCTTTGTTGTCCATGTCTTAACCCAGGTACGGGCAAAGGAGGAACAAGTATTTGGGGTCGGAAGTTTGAAGATGAATTTAGCGAACATTTAAAGGTATCAATAAAAAAATATATGCAAACACACATGAAGGTATTTATGTTAAGAAGCCACTTATGTAAACGGACTCATTTTTGTTTTTGTTCAGCACAATGTCAGGGGTGTGGTTGCAATGGCAAACAGTGGACTGAACACCAATGCCTCTCAGTTCTATTTCACCTACGCCAAGCAACCTCATTTGGACATGAAATACACCGTGTTTGGAAAGTATGTATTTTTTTATTTGTTTACTGTATTAAAGTCTAGTTTGTATGGGGAAAAAAAAACATTAGAATTGTTTGGTGGGTATTGTTTTTCAACAGTAACTTATTTTTTGCAGTAACTGTTTTAAACACAAATTTAAACATTTCAGCATCAAAAGCAATTGTGCATACACTTTATCGGTTAAAATTACTGGCAAAAAATGAATGTTAATGATTAGGACGGCTTTTTCAACAAACCACTAATCAATTTTGTATTGCTTGCTTAGAATAATAGATGGCTTGGAAACTCTAGACGAACTGGAGAAGCTCCCTGTCAATGAGAAGAATTTTCGGCCTTTGAACGATGTCCGCATTAAGGATGTTACTATTCATGCAAATCCATTTGCGGGTTAACTGTCTTCATCTTTACGGACTAAGGAGGTGGTTTGTGCCTGACAGTAATAGTCTTGTATGAAGTCATTACTGTTGTATGATG
>JAILXH010022881.1:6592-24613 GCA_023558415.1 Piaractus mesopotamicus | reverse complement strand
AGTTTTTAAACACCTCAGTGTCACTGCTGGACTGAGAATAGTCCACCAACCAAAAATATCCAGTCAACAGCGTCCTATGGGCAGCGTCCTGTGGGCAGCGTCCTGTGACCACCGATGAAGGACTAGAGGATGACCAACACAAATTGTGCAGCAGCAGATGAGCTATCGTCTCTCACTTTACATCTAAGAGGTGGACTGACAAGGTAAGAGTGTCTAATAGAGTGGACAGTGAGTGGACACAGCCCAGCAGCACTGCTGTGTCTGATCCACTTGTACCAGCACAACACACACTAACACACCACCACCACGTCAGTGTTACAAGCAGCACTGCTGTGTCTGATCCACTCGTACCAGCACAACACACACTAACACACCACCACCACGTCAGTGTCACTGAGAATGATTCACCACCCAAATAAAACCTGCTCTGTGGGGGTCCTTTGAGGGGACATGACCTTTGAAGAACAGGGTAAAAGGGGGCTAACAAAGTATGCAGAAAAAAAAAATTAAAAATGGTTCTATATAGCACCAAAAAGGGTTCTGCTATTGTAACGATGACAAGCCTAAATAGAAATAGAACTCTTTTTGGTGCTATGTAGAACCACTTTCAAAAAGGTACTATATAGAACCATATACAACACGTTCTCCATCAGTCTGAAAAACCATTTTGCCATGCAAAGAACCATTTAAGCATCTTTAAAAAGATGGTTCTTCAATGGTTCTATATAGAACCATAAACACTCAAATGACCCTTTGCACGATTCGAAGTTTCTTTGCATGATGAAAGGGCTCTTTGAATTGGTGGAGAATGAGCTGTAGATGGTTCTATAAAGAATCATTTTGAGAAGGGTTCTATATAGCAAACAAAATGGTTCTTCTATTGTCTGTTCTATTGTTACAAGCTAATAACAATAGAAGAACCCTTTTGGGTGCTATATAGAGCTCTTTTTGAAAAAGGTTCTATATAGAACCATATACAGCACATTTTGGAGAACTTTTTCATGATGCAAAGAACTCTTTAATCATGCAAAGGGTTCTGATATCCATGGTTCTTTGCAGGTTCTTTTTTTAAGAGTAATGAAATGGTTCATAGAATTTATGGTTCTAAATAGAAACATTAAAGAACCATTCAAATGTGTGATACATAGATTTTGGAAGTACTGTTTGTTTTTATCACAGGGTGGCGGTAGAAATAAGAGACTTAAGCGTTGTTCTCGTCCTGCCTTGCTCTCCAACTCAGAAGGTGGCAACAACGCGCCGCAACCCGATGGCGAACGTGTCGAGGGAGAAGGAGGAGGAGGAGGAGGAGGAGGACGAGACGGTTCTGGAGCGAGTTGCAGCGGGGCAGCAGAGCAGAGCAGAGCAGCGCAGCGAGGCACCGAGCTTCACCCCAACCCGCCCGTCTCCGTTTGGGAAGGCAATTCGGGCTTTTATCGCCCTCGAAATGAAGAGCAAAAGCGCCCCTTATCGCAGAGGACACCTTTAAGTTCGCGGCGGACCCAGCACGGCTCACATTAATGGCTTAGTCCGCGAGTTTGGAGCAGTTTTGGAAATGAGGGAGACGACGACGACGGCGGTTTTCGCTCCCTCGTTGTCCAACGGCGAGAGGACAAGATGGCAGCTCAGCGAGTGTTTTGAGCATGGTGTGGGTGCATATTAAATCCCTGACATGTTCAGAGAAGCCTCGCATTTCGACGACGGTTGCTGGCTGTGAAGGTACGATTGCAGTTGCTTCGGGAAACGAATCGCTTCGCAAAACGCCGAGCTCGTTAGCTTAGCCAGGGAACTAAGCTAACGCGCTAACGCTAGCCAGCGTTTACCAGTGCTGGAGACCAGCTAGCACTTCTGCTACTTAGGTTAACAGTTGGTGGTGGGTGCGGAAAAAAGTTGCTTTTTCACTCTATTTCGCTTCTTAGGACAGCGGTAAGCGACTAAAGACAGCCAAGTTAGCTGGAGCGAGTAAAATATGAAATGTTGGAGCGCTTATTCTGAAGCTAACATTTGCCAGTCCGCACTTGTTTTCCTAAGTTTCAGTTCAGTGTTGATCGTTGTCATCGTCCGTCACTCGACGCATCGCTAGCTAACAGGCTAACTTATCAACCACACAGCCGAGTAGCTGGGTGTAAAGTTGACTTCGCTGATAAGAAGTGTGTGAGTTTTAAACGTGTACAAGGTTTTTTTTTTTTTCCTCCCCTTCAAGTAACTGTTGCAGTATGCCTTTTCCCTCCTTGGCTTAGCTGTCTTGCAACTTCAGCTTTCTTTTCTACACTCGTTTAGTCCGACTGTTGCAAGTAAGTTAGCCCACATTACAAAATGACGGATTTCAGTTTCCCAAACAGGCAAACAGTCTGGAGCTTTTTATTTAACGTTACTTCAAGACTAGATTTGCCAAAGCATTATGTGCAGTGGTAGGTCTTTGTGGTAAGAAATTAAGACTTGTGCAATTTCCTCTAGGTTATATAAACATGGGCATGTTGGCCTTTCAAGAACAGACTGTTCCTTGTTGCTGTTAATCTGTCTTGTAGATTTGCGAACACTTCACTATAAATATGTGGGGATTAGAGCTGGGCAATATGACAGTATTGATCGTTATCGTGATAAATTACATCATAATATCTCACGATGCGCTTCTCTGGATATCAACAACATTTAAAAATCACTTGCCAACTGGAAGAGCATGATTAGTCCTGTTTAAAATGACTTTAGTTCAGACCGGTGTGGGAAATGTTAAATACTGTAGTAATTTGATTCATAGATTTTGATAGTATGTTTTAAAGTGTGGCACTACTTTGTTCTAACTTATCTGATGTCAGAATAAATAAATGATGTGATGCATCATGTATCCAAAAAAAAAAATAAATAAATAAACAAAACTTCCAGAAGTATTGGGATATATTTTGCCATGTCGCCCACCTCTAGTGGACATCTTCCCCGTTGATTTAGGCAGCTAACTACCAATGCAGCCGAGTGTTTTGCATGCAAATACTGCTCTTTATGTGTTTAATCATTAAGCTCTTGTTAAATGAAGTTTAAAAGAGACATGGGATTGCAGTTAGGGGTGTATGATGATATCATATGATGGTGATGCATCATATCACTATTGGCAGATAAGTTGTTAAAATAATTATGTGCATTGGATGTTATGTTTGACTGATGTTTCAGACCTATTCTTGATGTGTGTTGTAGTCCAGAAGAGCAAAACAGTTAAGCGACCCTGAGCTGCTTTGCTAATACATCTGTATTTTATTCATTTTACCTCGTGTGTAACCCTCAGAGTGCATCTATAGTGTTACGTTTTCCTCTCCTAATCCGGGTGTGTCTTAGTCCCAGTTTCTACATTTTATAGAAGTGTATGTGTTTGCATTGGCAGATACATTAATGAAAAATCTCGGATATCAGCCTTGGCCCCCCAATTCCCACATCGGTGCCTCCCTGGTTTACAGAGTACGACTGAAAACAAAGGCAGGAGTGACCCTTTTATTTGCTAACACTTTCTGCCAAGAAGAAAAATCCTCTCTCATTAAGCTGTTTTTGTTTTGGGGCAAATGCAGCTCCCTGTAATTTCCTGTTGTTTGTGTGAAACAGTTGCAGTGTCAACAGGTGTTTTTCTCCCTGCTGCCCCCCCCCTCCTCCCTGCCTAACCCCATTGGTTACTGACGTGGGGAACGGGTCAGTTGCCACCTGTCCCTGGCAGACGGCAGCAGTTGAAAATACAAGACAGAGAGAGGCGTAACTCAACACCTTGGCTGGAGTAACCTAATGGACGCAGCAGGGTCATGCTGCTCTGGGCTAAGAAAGCCCTGCTTACATATGGTTTAAGCTTAGCAAGCGCTGAAGGGCTCTCCAGTTACAAGCTGAAAAAGCGCCTTGTGTTGGGGCTGGACGCTATTGATAAAATTAAGTTTAGTGAAAATTTCCATGGATATTCCAGATTAGTTAGCATTAATAAAGTTAACATAGTAGTGCTTATAATGTTAGACTGAGTCCTGGTGCTATATTCCAAAATTATAACTTACAAACACAGACAAGATAGTTTAGACTGGACTGTAATTTCCAGACAGAAATTTCCAGAAGGGTAAATTACTGTTTAATGGGTTTTAAACTGTTCTTTTAAGGTCCTGGTTAACTGTCAGGTCCTATACTTTGCTACATGAACACTGTGATGGGTATTATATCATTGACATGTTACTAAAACATTGCTAAAACTAAAAAAAACAAAACGGTTTCATAGAAAGGTGGGCAGTATGTTAATATTTTATCGTGATAATTGTTTTCATTTATTACTTTTCTGTGTGTGTCATCAATGCTTTGAGAACACTAACCAACAGCATGTTAAAAAAGAGAGCATAATTAGTCCTATTTATTTTGATTTATTGCAGCGCAGTATGTAAAAATGCTGAACGATAATCATTGTGCCGTGTGTTTCTGGCTGTTTTAAATATGGCGTTAGTAGTGCATTGTGTCTCTGTGTAAAAATATGTATCGTGTTTCATGAAAAGTTATACTGTAAAAGTTGCGTGTTGTGATATGATATTTTTGCCATGTTGCCCACCTCTAGTATCACAGTATACCCGTATTGACGATTAAATGGCCCAGGCTTGTTTGGGACTTGGATATCTTGAGATTAAGTGTTAGAGTTGTGAAAACAACACTTTCATGTTGTTTTGAAAGATTGGTCGTTTTCTTTTGATCATCAAATATCTTTGGCGTGACTGCGTTATGAAAAATTTTGTCTTATAGCTTATGTGTCTTTCACATCTTTGCCCAGAGGTTTTTCTGTCAATCAGTTTCGGATCTCCAGTCTCGAACCAGAATTGTCATTGGTCGTCCACCTACTCGTCGTTTCATGCCCGCTTTAGCCTTCTCATTAAAGTTCTCAGACGTGCCTTAGAATTTCATAATCCTTTTAATAGTTTACATTCCTTGTTCTGTCTTTGTGGATTCTTATACATGTAATACAGGAGTGTGTGTGTGTGTCTTTTCTGCCACACCTGTTCTCCGCTTCTCCTGCTCTCCTGTCCAAACTTGTGCCATATGTTATGCCAGCATAAGTAGCTCCTGTGTAACTAGCGTGACTAATCTCCACCAGCTTAATGGCAAGGCTCTGCCAGTTAATGGCACTAGTTTCTGAGACTAGTTTGCGATGCACAGGTTTTATTTTTGAATATTTTTATGCATATTAGCCGAATTAGTATTCCATTAGTATGTTGCACAGGTGTAATTAGCATTACAAAGTAAGTAGCCCTATTTTTGAGCTCTCTTGTGTATGACGTTAAATTCAGTACTTCTGCTTCTCCAGAAAAGGTCTGTACCTCACAAAGACAGAGGGATTGAAGAGAGAAATGAAAAGGGAAAACAAAAAATGTTTAAACCTTAGAAGTCGATATGCAGTCTAAAATGAATGATTACATAAGTTCACTCAGTTTGTGTTCTGTGTTGACAGGGTCTTAATTCTGAATTTTTTCCACTTTATTTTGTCAAAAATGACTAACGCTCCAGCAACATGCCTGTCGAGACCATACGCAACATAACCTGTCACATTCAAAGTATGATAAAATATCTCATCTTCCATTTACGAACACAAATTTAATATCCGCTGAAAGTTTAGAATCCACACATGCAACAGAATTTCTCTGCTTGCTTTAGCGAGCTACGTATCAGAAGTTTGGAATAAAAATTACAGAATGCTTTTGTTAGTGCTGGTGATAACCGAAGCTTTCACAGGTTGGCGTGACAGTATTTTATCGTACCACAGTAAATTACATCAGAATACCCTTTTCTTAGCTCATTATGGATATTCATCAACTGCATGTCTCATTAGAAGAGAGCATAATTAGTCGATTTAATGCCCCATGTGAAATGTTGAATAAAAATAATTGTACTCATAGTTTTGTTGATTGTAACTTTAAAGTGGGGCACGGCTGGTGTATTGTGTCTGTTCAAGCATATCAAACCTCAAAAATCTAGATGTTGTGATTAGGGTTGTCAGATGATTACAACAATCGATCATGATTTTTCTTATTACATAAAGTTAATCGTGATTAACTGTGTTTGCCTTATTTGCTTAAATTTGACCAGTAAGAACATTTTTTTTCCATTTAAAAAACAGTATTTTGTTAGAGCTATATGAGAGGACAGCATATTCCTCATTAAAACGTAGCCCTTTTGTGCTCATAATGCTACATTACGCTCTCCAGTGCGAACGTCACTGATATTAGCAGCATCAGTGCTGCATTTATTGAAGACTCAGCATCTTTTAGTGATCCGTCAGTGGAGCCGTCAGCTTCATTTAAGGGCTGTATTTGAATGAGAGAGCTACAGACATGGAGTCATAGCAACAGTACACAGGCAGCTGGGCTTTTGGTTGGAACTGTGGATGGTTTCTTAGTTCAAACACAATGTTTATCGAGAAACTCTTAACGTATTATGATATTGTATTTTTGCCATATCGCCTGCCGCAAGTTAGGTATGAATTACTGCTAGGTGTCAAATTATGCCTGTGCTAATCATCTTTCCTCTTTGTTTTCCAGGTATGGCCTCACAGGTTTTGGTTTGCCCACCGCATGTGTATCAACCCCAGACAAGTGCCTTTAGCAGTGTGAGGAAAGCGGAGGCAAGCGGCTGTGTGTACCATGAGAAGACCCCTCGCACCTACGTGGTCGGTGTGAATCTTGGCATTGCGCACCCAACCAATATTGTCCCTTCGTTAAAGACAGAAGTGTGGGAGGGCGCTAGACCCCGTGGCGCGCCGGACCCGTTACAGACTGTGTGTTCTTCGTCGGCTCTTGCGAGGCGTCCCTCGCCCTACAGGTGCGTGGAGCCGGGAGGAGTTGTGGGGCGTGGTTTCGGCACAGTCACAGCAGGTGAGGAGGACAGAGGAGACGGTGGCCAGAGCAGCCAGAACAGAGCTTCTGGAGGAGCAGGTGGAGGTGAGCTAGAAGGGGAGGGAGAGGGGGACGAAGAGGAGGAGGAGAAGAGAGGGAGGAGTGAAGGTTTGAATTCTGTGGACGGAACCCTACGATGTGGGTTTAAACGCAAAGGTGAAGAGCTGGACAGTAACAGTAAGAGCACCATGCAGATAGTAGAGGAACATTCCACGCTACCTGCCATGCTGCAAAGCAACGTGGGGAGTACAGCCACAGGTGTGGCACCCTCCAAACAGACCGGGACAGGTGTGGGCGGGGCAGCTGCAGGAGGGGATGGGGACTACCAGCTGGTTCAGCATGAGGTCCTCTGTTCCATGAAGCACACCTACGAGGTGTTGGAGTTCCTGGGCCGAGGAACTTTTGGTCAGGTGGTCAAATGCTGGAAGAGGGGCACCAACGAGATCATGGCGGTGAAGATCCTGAAGAACCACCCGTCGTACGCGCGGCAGGGCCAGATCGAGGTGGGCATCCTGGCCCTCCTGAGTGGCGAGAACGCGGAGGAGCACAACCTGGTGCGTGCCTTTGAGTGCTTCCAGCACCGAAACCACACCTGCCTGGTTTTTGAGATGCTGGAGCAGAACCTGTACGACTTCCTGAAGCAGAACAAGTTCAGCCCGCTGCCGCTGAAGATCATCCGGCCAGTGCTACAGCAGGTGGCCACAGCGCTGAAGAAGCTGAAGAGCCTGGGCTTGATTCATGCTGACCTCAAGCCTGAAAACATCATGCTGGTGGACCCCGTCAGGCAGCCCTACCGCGTGAAGGTCATAGACTTTGGCTCAGCCAGCCATGTCTCCAAAGCAGTGTGTTCCACTTACCTGCAGTCGCGCTATTACAGGTGAGCATGAATTTGGTTTTCATTACATTTTACATTGTCTTTTTTGTATGTGAGTGTGAGATTATGTTTTTTGTGTGGCTGTGGGGTTTTTATGTATATAATGGGGAGTTGTGTGGATAAATTGTCTAAGATGTAACACTGTCATGTAACAGTGTAAGTGGTTATGCTTGTTACTTTCAGATTGATTGTTGTTGTCTAAACGAAACCTTGTAAAAACTTTATAGGAGAAGGCAAAAACTATTTACTGTTCAAAACCACCAGTGAACCTACATGTTTTCTGAACTTCATGTGTAATCCTGATTATATCAGTGTAGTGGTAAATGTGAAAAAAAGGTTTCTTTGCTTCACAGCATCCTGCATTCTCTGCCATGAATAGTTTAAACAAATTGTTTCACGATAGTCTTCAGAGCTTATGGCATAAAACAATGTCTCAGGCATCAGGCAGTGTATTTATAATCATTTCATGTAATAACTTTCTGTGAGGGAGCTTTTACAGGTATTAAGCTGTTCACACGTCTGGTTCTTTACCACGACTATGAACAATTCTGAGTTGGTAAATCTCCCTAGAACAGAGCATTACAGAGCTTTTCACTTCAAACCACTCTGAATGTCTTTGTTTACAGCTAAACTATTGAATTATGCAGAAAACCCTTTAACTTTAATTGTACGTCAGTGTAACAGAATTTTATTCCAAGTCGTTTTGGACCATCTCTGTTGGTCCATTGATCGTGGCTTTTTCAGATCTTGTAAAGAAATGAAAAAGAAAACCACCCAAAGTGGAGATACAATGTTTTGTTCTGACAGCAACATGATTACCAACCGGCCATATAGCCACCCAGCCATTGCTTGAACGAATGTTAATGCTTCAGAGCAGCAACTTGTGAATGTCTGAGCTGAGCTGTTGCAATTTGTGGGGCTTAATTTTTTAGGAAACTCAAGAGAGGAAGTTTTACTTCTGTAGTCTGCCAGAATTCTTATGTAATGTCGACTGTTTTGTGCAAGTTTAATTTTAAGCATTTTTTTGTGCTGCTTTTGTTGCCGGCTGTGAGGTTACACCCAAACGTCCTGTTATGTAACTTAACTTGGGCAGAAATATTTACAGAAGTGAGTAAAGCACTGATGCAATAATATTGAGTGAGTGAAAACATTTTGATCCTGATGTAGATGTTTAAGAGTGCTTTTAGTAGCTGAGTAGATGATTTCAATTAATGATTAGAGAGATTGGAAAGATGCTTAATTATGTGAGTTGTGCTGAAATCAGGCCAACCAGCAACCTCTGCTGTGGTTGTTCAAGTATTGTAGTTTAGATCAGTTGTGCTTGAGTGTTACAAGGTGGAAAAATGTAACTGTTCTCACTTTGATGGCATGCAAAGTTATAGCTTTGAAGCATCTATTAAGATGCTAATGAATTAGCCTAGGTAGAGAGCATTATAGCATAGAATAGCATAAACGTGAAATAAAAATATTAAATTGGTAGTTAAAAAGTAAGATACTGGTTTAAAACCCAGTTAAAACATCCAGATGGTGGTAAAAGTAATGTCCTGGTTTAACTTCCGAATAAAATATCAAAATGGCTTTAACGAATTCTGGGTTAAAATGAACTTAAAGGATCCAAATTGGAATTAAAGATACTCGTTTAAACTTGTTCAATTAAAATATCAAAACTGCAAAAAAAAATTCCTGGTTTAAAATTAATGTAAAGTATCAGAATGACAGTGAAAAGTAAAGTACTGGTTTAAAGCGATCTACCAAGTGTCTAATGCATCCTCAGAAGGAAACACTTGAAGTACAAATTCCTCCAGGATCCACCTTAAGTGCTTAAGCGATTTCCCACCTTGGCACATTTCTCTGAACAAGAAAATGTTACATGCCTGAGAATCTGGCTAGCAAGTTTTCTCCTTCAGGCTGTTCTTTGAGTAGCTGCATTTGCATCGGGACGTTTCTCTCACAGCAGTGTGGGACCCTCCCCAAAGCTTGTTTGGTAAGATGGTTGTCTGGACCACTTCAACAGTGCGGTGCCTCATTCCTTCTGTCTCACGGCCGGCCTTAGTGACGAACACTGCGGTATATGTGACCATGAGCGCTCGCAGAGCCAGGCCCCGGGGAAGAATGCGGCACGTAAAAAGTCATATTTCACTGCCAGTGAGAGACGCTCTCAAATTAGGCTGTGCCTAGATTACTTTTTCAGCATGTTGCCTGGAGGTATTTTTAGCTTTTTTTCTTCATCGACTGCATCATAGGTTTGTTTTGGCGTGTTATGTCAGCCGTGTTTTTAAAGAAATGTTTTTGACGTTTTTCTCGCAGGAGACCAACTTAAAAGGCGAGAACTTTAAGTGAGCCTTTTTTCTGTGCCTATTTATTTATTGATTGATTGATTGATTGATTGATTGTATTAATTCTACGATGGATATTTCCTGATGATCATCACAGCTTTTGGTGTGCCTTTTCCAAATCTTGGTACTCATTCCTTTTACTCAGAAACGTGCCGAGTTCTCAGTGATCTGTGCACACAAAAATGCACCTCTGGTCCATCTCCTCTCTGAGGTGTTTGTATAGGCTCGATGTGGACGTTACATAATGTTACGCAGAAGAGTACAGCGTGTCTTTGTATGCATGTAGCCGTGACAGCTTGTGGTAAGGTTATCAGCTGGAACAGATAAAGAGGAACTTGGTCCTTGTATGCTGGCAGCTTAAATGGCCACAGTGATAGTTTTTGCACTTTGCACCATGTGTTTGTTGCTTGAATGTGGTCGGGGCAGCTCTGTGTTTGCTCTCCAGTTTCTTGCTGAAGGAGTGTGTGAACCCTGGTTGCACCCTCGACACACGAATGAGTCATGGCGACACACTTTCAAGACTTTGCAGCTATATTTTAATCAGCCTGATAGGGAGGGACGCTATATTGTGCTAGGAGGTTGTTATCTGTGATTAAACTTCAGCTGTCCTTGGCTGAAAAAAAGCCGTTTCATAATTGTGATGAATTTGGTGAAGTCTGAACTGCGGTTATTCGGGCCGTTTGTGCTGTGTGGACTAAAGTAGGAAGACTTTCCTATGTCCAGGTGTAAACAAACACACATGCTTTTGCATTTTTCCTGTCGGGTGATTTTAATCGTCAAATTTGTAATTTTTCCTGACAGTAGACTAACGGTAGCTGTGGGTAGCTCAGTGTGTCTTATTTGTAGGCTATACTTAAGCAGCCGCCCTAAGTATATTGACAGCTAGGTGCGATTTTTTTTTTATTTTATTTTTTTTTTTTTTTGTGTTATGTACAAACCAGGGCACTGCACATAACAAGATGCAATATTAGCTGTGTGTTTCAACATTTCTGTGGTTCAGTGCTGCAGCTGACATTACAAAACCACACATGCCTTATTTGGATGCTCGACTAGATAAAACAAATACTGAAATGAGTTTGGATAACTGTATATATTACAGGCACGTTGTATTATGTAGCCTTTATAAAATACTCAGAGAAACAATATTGTACATAAATAAAATACACAAATAAAAGTTAAATGGTTGTGTTTGTACACCACTATAACAACCAGTCTTTTTTTATCATAAAGACTTATGAAGAAAGAATTATAAACAGGCTTTTACATGCAAATTTTGTCACGCAGGTCCAGTTTAAGCTGTTCTCTTTGGTGTCCTTTTCTATATGAATTTCCCGTTTCTGCCTTCTGCTGAGAGTCAGCCATTGGGTTTGTCACACGCATCTGGCTTGCCTATATTTAGGCAGAGTCTGCTCGCGTTCACAGTCACCATGTCATGACAAGCAGACTGTTCTGTGTTACGACAAGCACATAGCGATGCCTCCAGGAAGTGAACCTGATGATTGCCTCAGAGGAAGAACATCAAACAGCTTGGCTTTTCCACTCCTGTTACTAGTTAAACCTCGGTGAAAATTGTAGGTTTTCAGTGATTCAGTGATTGGGGGCTTTTTCTTAATGTGGAAATTCCAGTTGGTCTTCACTGTGGGAGCGGGCAGTGTCTTTGTGGACGTTGCAGTATGTTTTTGTGGAGTTCTCCCAAAATGCAAAAATTTCACCTCAAGAAAATCCCCAGATTCTTTTGATATGGTGTTTTTTCATCCAGTGCTTAAACTAAAAATGTTGGAGAGTTTTAAGAGCGCTTCTCAACAACCTCTGCAGATTCCAGCTTGACCGCAGCACTCCCAAAACCTTTCTTAAAGTTAAAACTCTGAGAGTTATGAGTTAAAACTCATTTATTTTTATTGTCTTATGCTTCAGTCTCTTCCAGGAGTCCCTCATTTTCCATCTTTCTCGGAAACCACTGATCAAAACTCGGCATCTGGGTGCAGGCTATCAGAGTAAAGTGGTCGAGGAGGTGGAGGGGCCTCTACCATGCACACAGCCAAGCTCAAAATGAGTGAAATTGCTGTAAATTGTAGAGGTTGAAGGTTTTATGGCTTATGCTAGAGGACTGACATGATGGGCATTGAAAAAGGTTCTGTTTGAGAACTCGTATATGAACTGCAAATAAAATTCACAGAAAAAAAAATCAATAATCGAATTTACCTGGGAAAAAAAAAAGGTTATTGCACCTGTGATAATCTCTCACTGAAGCTCTCTTCTGTCCTTGTGCTTCTACCAGACTAACCAGTGTGGCTCATGCATCATTAACAGTATTTCTCAGGTAAAGGTGTGTAGATTTCCGTGTAAAGTAAGATTACTACTGCAGTTCAGAGGCTCATTAGTTACACAAGTTAACAATACCATTCTAATACAATAAAAACAAACATGAAAGCTTGTGTACATTCTTTGTGCAGCTGAAATCCTCTGAAATCCCTAATTAAATATTTATGTAGGACCAAGAATTGAAAAATGGGACTTTCATCTTGATTTACATGCAAACTCCAGATCAGATATCCCAGCTTGAGGACAGCCTCCTGGAGTTATCCTAAACCTCATTGCGGAGTCTGAGGTCATGCCTCTGGCGAAGGAATACCCATCAGTCTAATGAGAGTCTTCGGACACATCAGATGAGCCACCAGGCCTTCCATCAGTGCTCAGATGGCAGTGCAGAGAGTGAGCCGGCATATCTGTCTCTGTCGTTGAGAAAATGCTGATCTCAGATCATTTGCTTTGTTTAGCCCAGTGAACACAACTATACAGGCAGTAATAAATGGACAGAAGATTAGTGTTTATACTACTTTCAGACATTTAGCTGAACAATGCGGTGAATAGAAATGTAAAACTTTTCGACAGATATGCCTCGCGCTCACAGTCCGTGATCAAAACTAGACATCTAGCTGCATCCTATCAAAGTGAGCATGGAGGGGGTGGGGCTTATGCTATGCACGCATCCACACTCGTGTGACTAAGCTTTCTGAAGTCACTTGTAAATCCTGTAGGTTCACTGGAGCTCTGAAGACACTTTAGACACAAATTACACATGGTTTTCAAAAGAATGATGGATAAAATCGAATTGAGTCTTGATCAGTTAAAAATATGTATTGATCCTGCAAATATGTACATCATTACAGCCCTATTATGACATGTATCTGTAGTTGTAAAACCTATTTAACATGTATCTAATAGTTGTAAAACCTATTTAATTGAGCGTATTTCCCATCTGTAACTCATTTTTTTTTTATTCTTTCTTTTTTGTTGTTTTCCACATTTTTCCAGTTCAAATGTAGCCCATTGTGTTGCATAATTTTTCGAACGATGGACTTAAAAGACCTTGAACTGAGCCGTGACAGAGTCCAGTTTTATCTTTCCTTCTACCTCAGTTGACCGCTCCGGAAGGTAGTGAAATACTCCAGCTTTTCAGTCGCAAGGCTAATTATATCAGCCTGTTCGAATAGCTGAAACGCTAAGAAAGCTAATATTCATTGGTCCCTTGCATAACAAGCCACTCACATTTACCAGGCCAGCAAGTATCCAGGCTCATGTGTAAATGGATCAAGTGTGCTGCTGCTGCCGTCCACATAACCAACCGTGTGTTCAGAGTCATGCATGCAAGCCTCAGAATTGGGCAGCCTGGGAAAAATCCGGCCTTTGGCTTGTCCAAAATGGCAGACGTTAGGAGTGATACTATATCTTCTTGGTTCGAATTGCTAGGTTTAGGTTTTATGGTTTCCTGTTGAGGCCTGTAGGGTGGATGCTGTAAAGTCTGGTTTGTTTTGTGTAACTGCAGAAGCTCTTTCACGCTTCCATTTATTTCAAACATAGAACAGGGATCGGATTCGGGTTCTTTCTGAAATCCAGCATGTTTGACGTGACGAGTTTGAAAGCCAAAATAATAGTTTTAGTCACCAGTATCTGATGTTTTTCCCCTTTTAAGATAATGAGTCTCTCATTGCATTATGCAACAACTCTGTTTTTCTTTCCTTTTTTTTCTTCTTTCCCCTTGTGGGTCATAAAGCACTTTTTCATGTCACTGCAGCAGCTGTTGATGTCTGATATGGAAGAGTTCAAAGTCTTTACATTCCTCACTCCACTGAAGCACGTTTTTTGGAGGTTGCCTGAACGTTTCTTGCAAAGCCTGTTTTTCCTTTTTCAAAACAACAAAGGTGCAGGCGAAGGCTTACTGCTGTTGGCATGCGTACTTGAAACATGACCTGTTGCCATAGTGTTAGTAATTATCCCATGCTGGACCTCTGAGATCTGCGTGTTCAACAACCAGTGTCCAAAGTCACTGACCTGACGTCAGTGAGTGGCCTGTCGAGCTCTGGTTGTTCCTGACGTCAGTGACTTTGGGCATTGTCCTCGCTAGTAGCTTCCAGCAGATGATCAAATGTAATAGTTCGTGTGCAGTACATTCAGTTTACTTTACAAAGCACAGCATATCATGCGTTATCCAGAACAGAGCTGTCGAGCTCTGGTTGTTCCACTCTAAAGGTTGTTATATAGTTCACCGCAGACGTGAGCATGAAGGGCCATGTGACCAAAGTGTGGGATATGGAAGAAATGGAATGGGGAACAAATGGAAGTTGCATTTACTGCAGTTGTTGCTTCTAATTAGGGGTGGCAGGTGTTCGTGTGTTAAAGTGAAGACTGCTATGATGTTCCATGATGTGATATGAAAGATAGAAGCTCCATTTTCAACCCCTAAACACTCTGCAAGTGCAGGGGGGCGGGGCAAGAGTTGTCATTTGCACAGTAAAGGTAAAAATTCCTTTGAGATTCGAAATGTCTCGCACCATATTTAGCTTTATAAGGGGACGTAACTCATCATTAGGGCTGGGTATCACCCAAAATTTTCAAAGCTGGTACTGATACGATACCTTGAATTAGATACCGATACCAAAACGATACCTTTTGGCTACCTTTTTTCTAGTTGTGACAAGTGAGGTAAAAAAAATTATTTAGTAATAATAAATCCATCTTTGCCTCTTCTTGGTCCTCCACATGAATCACATCAACTATCAACTACATTTTTTATTTATTTATTTATTTTTTTGGAGAAGTATATCTCAGATCTCTTGAATTGAGGTGAAATCACTGTCACTCATTTGGTGATAACCTGACTGTGGAATCTGATAAACACTTAACCACTAAATATAGTAAATTATAGTCATTTGTAACAATTGTAGATACAACAAGCAGCAAGCAGGTGATGTGTAATGGAAAACACATTTTTTATTTCTCTAATAAAGATGGTATTAATTGTAATATAGCTTTAATATTTCTTGTATGTGTAAAGACCACTGTCAACAACATATATCGTAGAAAAGATGAATAGAGAATTTATTTGGTGCGTTATGTTAGCATTGTTGTCCAGACAGCTTGACAGTCTCTACTTATACAAAATATTGAGTGGCCTGCTGTGATCGGATATCTAGGACAACGTCTTTTGCGGAAAACACTCAGTTCAGATTCCTTTCCTTCTGTGGCATGTTGAGATGGCTTTGTTTCCAGCCTTCCTTTCAGAATTCATGACTCCTGGAATGGAGACCATGGCTGGCACCGTTTGGGTTTTTCCCTCAAGTCCTGACTTCTTTGCTTACCCAGAATTCAGCGATTATGGGCAGCGAGTCCTGCCGCACATGTGTGATTGGAAAACTGAGGCCTTCTCTATCATTAGGTCAAACCTGAGATGAACTGTTTTTTGTTGTTTACGTAGTTTGACACCTGTGAATTCATCATAGAAAGGCAAACCAAATCTTTTTAAGATAATTTTTTAGTTAATTTATTTGTTTATCATGTTTTTAGGGTTTTAAGTCCCTTGGTCACTACCATACCTAACTGGCTGGATTCCAGATCCTGATGAAGGACCTGGAGGACGTGATGTTATATGAAAGAGAGAGAGAGAGAGAACGATCAGTCGTCCTATTAGCCCTAATCTGTACTGAAGCCGCCTAGCAGAACAAACAAAAAGCTTGCCGTGTTAGTGGGCCACTCGGCCTTCGCTGAATTTAAGCACTCCCAGAGCGAAGTGCAGACCTAATCACATTTGGGCTGCTTGTAAAGCAAGCTTGAAGCTTCTGCCTTTCTCTTGATTAATCTAAAAGTTTGAATGATATTGTTTAGCTTTCGTTAAGCCTTTTTTTTTCTGCATTCTCTGTATCAGCTGTTTCAAACAAAGCTGATCAGACTGAGCTTGCCATAACCGCTGTGGTGTCTGAACTAGGGCGAGGTAGTGTTACAGGTGAGAAGGTTCTTCTTTCATAGTGTCTTCACATCTGTTTCCTGGGGTGGAGACCATAGCAGCTGCTAGGTTTAGTATAGTAGCCTTTTTTTTTCCATTTTCTGCTGCATTTCCCCAGCGTAGACGTTGAACTTGACCTCTGCCTTTTTGACATTTAAGAAGGCCATTTTGGAGGCTTCACAACTGTCTTCAGCATATTTACTTTTTTCGATATTTAGTGTTGTTTTCAGAACTCACAAATTGTGCAAGAATTAAAATGTGCGTAAGTATAAATAAACTGCTTTTAGCCCCAAAAATTAGTGTTATTTTCAGTTGATGGCTGATGGAGATCAGACGAAAGGTTACCAGACTGTCTACATTTCTCAAAATTTCCAAATGGAGAGCCTGAATTATGCCATGGTGAAAAGACTTTTGTCTGGCATTTGTTTACTGCTGTGATGGCTCTGTAATTCTGAATGTGAAAGCATTGTTTCTGCAGAGCTCAAAAAAATGTTTGGTGAAACTATACACCCCCCGTGATTGCAGTCCCATAATGAAAGGACCATAATGTTTCGGCCTGACCTCTATAATGCCTAGCTTGCATATGAAATGTCTGGTCGTTACTGTACAAACCCCGTGCTCAGTTCTGGAAAAAGTCCGGCCACCAGCTTCCCACAAAGTGCGGTGTTCTGGCCCATGTGTTTGCATTGTATACGCTGCTTCTAGAACAGCAGTGCGCTGGAGCAGCCAGGACAGAGCTACGAGTGGTATGCTGCCTGTCTTTGGACTCGAACTCATACAGGGCATCAAAGCAAAATTAATTTAGAACTTATTCATGTAGGTTTGTTTTTCTATACCTTTTGTGTGGAGGCATTTATATTATATATAATATCTTGTGTGTTGCCAGCTCGCTCTTTTCTAGCGTTTCTCCTATTTTTCTCTCCTATCCCACCTGGTTATTATTATTTAAGGCTATCCAAAGTGGGGTGTGGGAATCTTTAGGCACCTCGCGATTCGATTACGATTCAGAGGGCTGCGATACGATTATAAAACGATTATCGATGCATCTTGATGCATCTTTTTTTCTATACATGATTATTTTCTCACTGTCTGAAGACTTGGTAGTTTTAAAACAAAGTATTTGTAATGATCCATAATGCATTTACGTCCAATATCTTTTATTAATAAAATAAATGGAAGTGATGTGGCAAGTGAACTGGAAGGCTCTCATTCACTGCTGTTTGGAGCACGAGACGCTGCTGCCACTCATCCGTGATGAAATGCGCTGTTACAGTGAAAGACTGCAGGTCACGTAGCAACGATGTTTCGCCTCGCTAGTAGCGAACGAAAAAGGAGAAGAGAAAGAGAGACGAACATTTGAAGATGAATGGACGTTCCACCTTAAATGGTGCCGCATTTACATTCCGCACCTGTCAGAATTTAAGGTGGAACGGGAAAGTTCAGCAAGAAGCTGGCGAGTGAGAAGCGACTTCAGTCTCGTAAACCAGCCGAAAGCTGAAAGACATTTTACAAGAAACTATTCAACTTTTGAGGAAAAGTTTTCTGGCGGAGCTGGAGGAAAAACGGCTATAGCTGAAGCTTAAAGCAGTGTAGAGTAAGTCCGCATTTTTGTTTATATTTATTAGCCTAAACTAGGACATTAACACA
>JAILXH010022866.1:5468-16994 GCA_023558415.1 Piaractus mesopotamicus | reverse complement strand
AAGAAGAAGAAGAAGAAGAAAAATCCAAGCAAAAACAATAGGGTCCTACGCTCTGCGTGCTTGGACCCTAAAAATCTGAGCAAAACAATATGGTTCTACGCACTGCGTGCTTGAACCCTAATAATAATAAGAAGAAGAAGGTTACAGTAAGTAATCAGGCCAACTTAATAACAAACACTGACATAAATTAAAATGAACAAAGTTAAGATTGTGGAATGGAGTTCAAAAGTCTGATAGTGGAAGGCTAGGTACTGTTACTAAACCGAGATGTTCTACATAAGATGTTTTGAAACCTTTTGCCCAAACCCACACAAATGTAATAAGTGGACCTCAATAATTTAGTAATGAAGATTTAGTGATGCCAGTGATTGAGCTATCAAGCGAACAAAGATGTGTTAGTCACAAAAAGAATGCTATACAACTGAACAAGATGTTCTTGTTATGGTGCCGCTAAAACCAATAAATGTCTGTTCTGATATTTTTCTTGTTCAAAAGGCAGTCCAAGCTGAAAAGTATAGAACAACCTGAAAAGTCTAAACAGAAATCCTCAAGCATATCGGAAAAAAATTACTTCAGCCATTTCTTTTAGATGTCCTTGCAGTGATCACTTTCCGACAGTCATGTACAGTACATTTAATCCTTTTCACTCAAATCTTCCACTCCAATAACTCTGCTACAGGCTATTTACAGTAACAACACTCCTTATGACTTCAGTGTGAATGAGTGCCTAAACTGCTGTAGACTCAATGGGTGGTCATATGCAAGTGTGCTCTAGAGATTTTTTTTTCACAAGTCGGATTCAACATTATCATTCCCTTTTACCACAGACAGAACACAGTGCGGCATTTAACTGAACAGCAGCAGCCAACAGTCTATCAGGCAGAACTGTTAAGTGTTGTGACGGCCTGTGGGAAATAAATGTTAATGAGTCTGGATGGCTTGGTATTCTCTGTATCCTTTTACCAGATGGAATGTGAGGGGTGAGAGAGATCAATCTTGACGCTACAGGCCTTCAACCATGCGGTGCAGATGTCCTGGATTGTAGGAAAACTTGAACTAGGCATGAAACTTGAACCAGGGTTTGCTTTCACTAGATGATGCAGTCTCTAGGGTATGATGCTGTTGAATGTTAAGCTGAACAGCATTCTGACGCAAGTGTCCTTGTTGTCCAAGTAGTGTATGGTCAGGTGTGTGCAATGAAAACTGTTCTCCACCCATTTAAAGGCCAAAATGTCTACATAGGAACTCCTAAATAGGTGTGTTATTCAATGCAGTCCTGGAATAATTCCCCATCCATTGTGTTTCATTGGCCTCCCAGTCAAAGCAGTCTAGAAGATAAATCAGCAAAGTGTCTTAGGAGAAAAAAAACGAGGCAGTTGGTCAGAAATTCATGTTGGATCACTACCAGCACAGATGTTGCAGCCTGACATGTCAACTTTATGTAACACTCTCACTGATATGGAGAAATCCACCTTGGTCATGTTTGCTAGGTTCGAAACAAGGAGGATGGAAAGAACGAGACACGACAAAGGCTTGGAAGAAAATAACAAAAATGAATGTATTGTTAGCTCAACAACCATATACATAACAAGGAAACAAATAGTTACACAAAGAAAAAAAAAAAAGAAATAAAAGAAAATGGGCCCAAAAAAAAAAAATCTTAAGAGCTCTTCAGGTTCACTGTCTCTGAATTAAAATCTGAAGCTTAAGACTGTTATGCAGCTTTTATGTGAATGTGTGTATGTAGCTTCTTTTCTTTTCTTTGGGATGAGTTCAGTTCGTAAGAAAAAGCTTATCTGTTCAACATGTGGTCCTGGCTCGCCGTTCTGGTCTCACTCACAGTCTGACGCGTGCGCATGCTTGAAGGATCCAAACTCAATGCAAGAAAAAAACAATCTACATAAAGAAATACAACCATTACTACTCAACTTCTCAACAAGTAATTCTTATGTAGATGCATTACAGAAGATTAGTAAACATTTTGCTTCTATACAGTGAAAAAATGCTTGACTTATTCAACATTCTACTATGAACATCTTACGAATTCCTTCAATATCAATTCTAAAGACCTTACAGCTGAAAATCTTCAATTCCTGTAGTAAATCTGTACGTTAGGTGTCAAATTACAGTACAGACAAATTTAACTATGTAGTCAGCTCTTAACAAAGCTGGGCGCTAGCATTCTGCTTTCCAAAGAATACTTATAAAAACATCAACCTGAAATCATTTACAAAACCAAAACATAGTACAATAGTATGAACTCCAACTGGCTTTTTTCTTTCTTTCTTTCATTCTTTCTAATAAAACCTTTTGAACCGATTTCATGCTACTCTTTTTTTTTAGTCAGCAGCATAACATGCTAACTCACTAGCATGCTCATTAAAAGAAGAAATAATCGACAGCAAGAAACCTTGATGGATAATTTCACCGTTGTTGCTTCACCTGCCTTGATCGTGTGCCCCTGCTCGCCTGCTTTCTGAACCACCATGTCTGACCACCATGGAGCTTCCTGCTTTCCAGTGCTGTGGAAAAAGCTTCACATGCATGACACTCACCCTCCTTATAATACTAGTGTCTGCACAGACTCAAACTATTTGATCATAAACATCATTTCACCTGCCTCACAATACACTGAGCTCTTCTCATATTCATGCTAACATATTATTCTAACAGTAGTCATTGAGGTCCATAGATTTAACTGTTATTTTCACTGTGAGAGTAGTCATCAATTGTCATTAGTTAATCTAAATACTTGTTTACTAAATACTGTTTTTTTTATTTATTTTTTTTTTATTTTCTCTTTAAAAATTATTTTCTCATTAAAAATCGTATACTAATTGAAAAATGTTATTCTCTGTTCACATTGCTTGTTGTGTAGTAGGTTTGCTATGCAGTGTCCACCAGAGAAGAATAGGTTTTAAAAAACGTAAAAAGATTAACACATTAAAGCACAGATTGAGAAAAATACAGTTGAATATGTGCATGTGTTGTAGGTTCATGTGGAAATGATGAACAGATGTATTCATGTTTAGAGAGAAAAGAACAAGAGGAACACCAATGCTATTTTATTTAGTGTTTTTGTACCACAATAAAATCTCTGGTTCATACCTGGCCACCCCATTCTAAATGTTGTAGCTATGCCCCGGTCCTCAAATATGAAAAAAAATTTAAAAAATGTTTTTTTAGGACATCAGCTGAAAAATAGCATACCTGTTGCTGACATGATCTACAAAATGGGGTTTGAAAGTTTGAATGGGGTTTGTATGTTTAGCAGATAAAGCTGTATTAATTGTGTCAGAAATCTATTTAGGAGCTAAATAGGCCAGGGAGACTCTGCTCTGCCCACTAGGATCACACTTACACAGTGAGTGCTAGACTGCCCCAAATAAATCCAAAATGATAAGAGTAAGGTAATAGTATTACTTCACATCTGCCAATGCTACATGTGAAACCAGGTTTTGAGTTACACATTGATAGTTTAGCAGAGGCTGTTTGATGATGGCTGTTTGCCCCATAAGGGAGTATTGTGAGAGTTCATTAGGTTGGACTGGTTATCTGTTGGGATCTGTTTTGTGAGCTAGGTGTCCTTCCCTGTGTGGAGATGAGATGTATGTGCATGTTGAGGAGAGGAAAAGGAACTTCCAAAAGATATACACTCAGTTTGTCTTCAGACTTTCCTCTTGTTCTGCATAAGAGTGTTTGCAAAAGGAATTTGTGAGGTGGTCCATTCACATTTCAACTCAGGGTGATCGTTGGTGCTATCTTGGCCTTTTTATCTCCGTTTTTGAGGCCAGGTGTCGTCCTCTGTAAGAAGAGGTATTTGTGGTCTGTGTTCAGATTAGTGGAGTTGGGATAGTCTCTTTAGCACTCTGATAATCACCAGGCATCGTGGTGCCTGGGGAATTATGTGTCTCAAGTGACAAAGCTTTCAATTTTGTCCAAAAAGTTCTGATCAGTTTAACAATTGAAAATAGCCAAGTTCACTACAACAATAACAAACCCCAGTTCCCCATTGAGCTCAGGGACCTGCGCACAGCCAAGTGGTGAACATAATGCATATAAAAGGGCAAAGTATGCACTTAATAAAGCAGTCAACACTGCCAAACTCCTCAAACAAAGGAAAGAAAAGGAGCTGTAACCGACTACAAACCTAAAACTTCAAACGAAGCAGCTGCACCCAAACCGTTCAATAATTTTTACTCAAGATTTAAAATACAAAGGACATCTCCCTCCAGTCTCAGTTCAGTCTTCAGTCTGTTTGCTACACACTGTCTACAGCCTCATCAAACTTTACCCCCACCTGCTCTCTCCTCCACAACACCTACAACCCCCTCCTCACCACCTCCCATCACGTCACTGGACAGCAGGTCAGTCATGTTCTCAGGAAACAGAAGATTATGTAAGCTACTGGCCCTAATGGTGTCTCACCTGCTACACTCAGGCACTGTTATGAACAGCCTTCTCCCACATTCACTGATCTCGCCGATCAGTCCAAAACCAAGTCTGTTGCAGCTGCTTGTTTTAAGACCTCTGTTGTCATACCAGTTCCTAAAAAAGCAGAAGAGCCTTTTACTTCACCACCTCAAAGTCATGACGGATACCTTCCAGGACCCTCTACTGTTTGCATTTACAGCTCACAAGTCTATAAATGATACTATTAATTTAGCTCTGTATCATATCCTACAACACCTGGCTGGCCCTAACTCTTATGCCTGCATGCTGTTTGTAGACTTTCGCTCTGTTTTCAACACCATCACTCCCAGCCTTCTACTGGATAAACTGCGGCAGCTTAATGTCCTTCTATTCTGTCTGCTACTGGATCCACAACGTCTGGTCCAACAGAAAACAATATGTCAGGGTAGTTGACCACATTTCGAACTTCCAGCACTGGTGCTCCACAGGGCTGTGTGTTCTCTCTGCTCTCTATACCAGTGACTGTACCTCTAACTGTGACTCTGTTAAACTTACTAAGTTTGCAGATGACACCACTCTGGTCAGTCTCATTTCAAACAATGATAAGTCCACATACTGGAAGGAATAAATGCAGATGGTGTCATGGTATGAAACTAACAGCCTGGAGTTAAACACGCAAAGAACTGTGGCGATCTCCAGTTTCATAACGAAACTCACCCCACTGCCTTGACTGGAAATAGCAGAACAGAATCTTAGAAATTCCTGGCCCCACCACTGACCAGGATCTTAAATGGGACAGACACAGCACCGCACTTATGATCAGTTATAAGAGTATTAGTGCTTGTGTTTCCTATGACAGCTCAAGAAATGTGGGCTGCCCCAAGCACTGCTGGTCCAGTTCACCTGCCATAATAGAATACATCATCACATCCTCCATACCCGTTTGGTTGGGCTCTGCATCTTCGCACACAAAGTGTAAGCTACAGTGGATGGTGCAGTGTGCAGAAAAAATCATCAGCTGTCAGCTATCATTGAAGACCTTTACTCATCTAGGATTAGGAAGAACATGAGGGAGGGGAAAACCATGGCTGTCCCCTCAAACCCCAGGTACTCTCTCTTCCAGCACTTCCTGCCTCAGCGGAGACCAGAAGTGAGAGCTCTAAAGATTTGGACCAACCACCACCTCCACAGCTTCTTTCCCCAGGCCATCGTCTTCCTAAACAAAGACACTTCTCACATCTATTCACTTTAAACAGCTGTAAATACACTTTATTAAACACATTGTAATAAATGGTTATGGCACCACTAGAAATTCTTGGAAACACATTGTAACTGAAGCATTTTACTTTTTTAAGTTGATCAGAGGGTCTAGGAACTTGTACTGGGGTATTAATAGGAGGTGACACAGAGGGGAAATTCCCTTAGACTGTGGAGTGGATGAGCCGTGCTAGCTGGGAAGGTAATAAGAACCCTAAGGAACAAGACTCCTTACACTAAATTCATCCACATTTATAGAATGATTAAATTGTAAGTCACTCTAGGTAAGATTATCTACCAAATGCATAGATGTAAAATTCACAACACACCAAGATTAGAGTTTAACCACAAATATAACCATTCATATAGGGTAGGAGAACTTTTCTCTGGTGATTGCTTTATTGATGGTGGCTGACTGTCTTACTTTCTATAACTGAGGTGGCCAGAAGGGTGGCCATGCTTTGTGCTAAGGTGGCACTGGCCACCCCTTGGTTAAGGTCCTGCCTGAAGGCTTTATAAGAGTGGTTTTAACAAAGTCCTGCTAGGAATCACCCTATTTTTAATGTATCTGTAATCTCATTACTTTATTTTTTCTGTAACTGTAATGATATATATGTATCTATGTGCTTTTAATGAATACAAGCACTGCGTAAATCTAAGTCTATTATCTCTTGTCTATGTTCTTTAAGGAGACTGGCTGATTTAATTAAACCTGGCTGGCATTAAAAATATCCCTTGCACCCCAAAGATGACGACAAACAACAACTCTTAATAATTTGATGAGTGTGTATTTGTGTTTCTATGCTATTAACAAAACTAACAATAAATATTAAATCTCTAAAAATCAAGTTAAGGTTATGAAAACAATCAATAAATGAATAAATAACATCCCAATCCAAACATCATCAAAAAAATTATCTTGTAGGTTACTTTCAAAGCTTGTTGGGTGAGGTAACTTGTTAGCTTGTGTTAACAACTGACACAGTATAAAATTAAATACTTTTTTAATTTTCTTACCCAGACATGTTCGAAATGGTTTTTGTTTTTTTCATTATTTCCTTGACAGAAATATGGAAATGCCCATCAGCCAAAAGCAGTGAAATTTAACACAGTACAATGCGGGAATAAAAAGTGCGACAAGGGCTGTGTTCAAATACCCAAAAGTTACTACTGTTACTACTCGTCCCGATTCAGTTCTCCGTGTATGGGAGGCAAATCCAGCCAAAAAAGAAATTAAAATTAATACAATAAGATGTAAATGCAAACCTCTTTTTGCAATTTCTTTCTGAACATCAGACCAAACGGTCTCAGAAAATGCAAGCCTGATCGAGCATATACTGGTTTGTATAACTTGGGAAAACTATTGTGTATCTCGATATAAAAGCCAGTATAACATTTTCACAGTTTTTTCTGAGGTCCGTTTGGTCTGATGTTCATTTTCACGAGATCTGAGACATGATGATGGTTTTTCTCGGGACTTGAAGTCATTTAGCGTGAGGAATGATGCCTTTCTGACTCTGAGGTCTGAGAATGTCCTAAAATGTACCCCATAGCCCCGCCTAGTGCTAATTAACATATATTTGCATATTGGTCAGTTTGAAAATGAAAAAGCAACGTGGCAAATGAAAAGTACGTCCAGCAGGTGGGGCCGATGTTCGTTTGCATTTGCCTTTTTATTCTGACACTTAAAGCGCATCCACGCCAAAAACTGAGTCACAAACTGTCACTTAGCTGTTGATTTATCCATTTTGCATTTTCATTTCCATTTTGTCAGATATGCAGCCTATTGCTATGAAAAAGAAATAAGAACATGAACATTATATTTTGATTTTAGTTTTGACATGTATTCTGCATTTCATGAAGAAAAGCTAAAGTGAAGCTTGGATTTTCTTTTCTCTATTAGCTTTTTCATTTTAGATATGGGCATGAAATACCAGAATAACGACTAAGATGAAATGACAAGTAATTTTTTTTTTTTTTTTTTTGTCACAAATTACTCATGCTTATGTGAAAAATAAAATTGCAAATGTGGGTATTTCATTTCATTTTCAATTTTGGCAGGATATTTGGGCAGATGTTTGGAAAAAGAAATGGCAAAAAGAGGTTTGCATATACATTTTATTGTTTTCATTTTAATTTCTTTTTTGGCTGGATTTGCCTCCCATACTCCATAACCTGGAAATGATTATCATGTTTCCATCTTGCTGGCTATTCCAGTACCGGAGGAGTTAAGAGAACCTGCTCCAAACACCTCCTGAAGTGGCTCTGAGCAGAGGATGCACGAGTGGACTGGAAGTCTTTTTCAGATTTTAGAGTGACATCACTGCATACATGCCCAGAGATGATGGATACATTCTGTGTTTTATTTAGATTTATATCTGCTCAGTGTTTAACGTAAATTAAAGTAACAAAACGGAGGAGAAAAGTTACACACACAAATGTGGCCTTTTGTGGCAACTGTGAGTGGCTACCAGGAGTATTAGGGGCATACTTTCAAGTGAGACTATCATAAGCTTACTTCATCAATAATCAACATAAAATTTGATAAAACTAAAGCAGATAAGCTGTCCCTTTTCCCCATTACTGCTCGTTTTCATTCCTCCTGGTTCTGTCCTCCCATTCACTTCCCCACATTCTTTCAGGGTAGAATAGGAGCAGTAGCACACGTTTCAAGCTGCAACCAATGAAGACACAAGATAAAAAAAGGATATAGTTGTTGAGATACATTAACAAAGACCCAAAGCGTACAGATCCAAAATCAATTTAAAAGTCTACCAGAAGTCTACCATGTAGGGTTGAAATAAAATAAAAATGGAATAGAAATGCCAAAAACATGCTCAGACATGCAAGACAACTGCAAGAATTCATCAGGCTAGAACATTAGGCTAAAAAAGTATGTACATACAGTATGCATCATCAATTTCCATACAAGAACACTTTGATGACAGCGACCTCTGGTGGCAAGTTTGGGTTTCCACCACTTCAGACTTGACATTCAGGCTTTGAACTCACTCCATCACACTAGAAAAGTGCAGCTAAAAGCATGGTAAATCAAACCATTACATAGCATGGGTCCTTTTGTAATATCTAGACCAATTTCTACTCTGTCCATTTTGAAGTCTTAAACTTTTGTTTTCAAACAATTAAATATGTATGTAATGTCAACATAGTTGACAATTTCATTCAGGTTTCAGTTGTAATCATATAGTACTAAGACAGCACTGGTTTGTGTTGTCAATGAGGATTTGCGCTGATGAACAAAATACTTCTATTTGGTCTTGTTGGAGCTTAGCGCAGCTTTTGATACCATTGATCACGAGATTTTAATTGACTATCTTGATTCCTCTGTAGGTCTCTCAGACCCAGTTTCAGAATGGATTAAATCATATTTAATGAATAGACAGTTGTTGCTTTTCTCTTTGTACATGTTACCTCTATGTGATGTCATTAGGAAACATGATATCAAGAAAAACCTGAAATACTGATCCTTGGTAATTAAAACTTTAGATTCTGTGGTCTGTTTCATCCTGCATGTAAACACAGTCACTAAAGTAGCTTATCATTTGAGAAATATTGCTGAAGTTCAGCCTTTTCTATCTCAGAGTGACACAGAGAAAGTCATTGTTCACGCATTGTTACAAGCAGAACTGATTGCTGTAATGCTCCTTTTGCCAGGCTTTCTAATAAAACAATTCATTCTCTACAAACTAAAATGCAGTAGCATGGATCCTAAGAAAAACAAAAAGATAACTCACATCACCCCCATTTTGAAAGAAGTTCTGCTACTAGGTTTTAAGGCTCTGAATGATGTCACACCCACTTTCCTCACAGAATGTCTATCTGTTTATGTTCCATAGATCTGCAAATACTGCCTTTCTGCAGATATCTTCCATAAAATACAGAAAATGTGGAGAGACCTCCTTTGGTTATTATACTTTTAAACTGTGGAACTCAATTCCACCTTTTACTAGACTGTCAAGCTCAGTGCACACTTTTAAGAAACACTTGAAAACATACCTCTTTAACTTAGCATTTAATTAAAACTCTACATCTCTTTGGTATTTATATTTTTTATTTGATTTGTGTCATTGTAATAGGATGTTAAATTAATACTCATAGTTTCTTCTACTGTTGAGCTTAATCACCTGTCTGTAAAGCACATTGAAGTGAGAGTGGTGTAAAAAGTGCTATATAAATAAAGATATTATTATTTTAAGTTGTTGTTTGAGATGTCAAAAAGGATCATGAGTAATTATTTGCTTTATTAAACAGTGTATAATGGCTATGCAAAGGGATTGACAGTCTTAATAACAATAATTAACAAAAACTGAGAGCAAACGAGTTACAAAAGGAATATTTTATCCATTTATAAGTGATAGTGTACAATAGCACTCATTGCTAATGGGTTCTTTAAATGACATAGGGTGTGTAAATACCCTAAAACAAAAATATCAATAGCAATGGAACCTTTCGCCATAGCAATCAGAACCTGCTCAGATATAAAGGGTATATGTTTGTATAATCAGGAACATTGCATGGCCTTATATGCTGATGGTACGCTTTTGTTCCTATCAAATGTCCAGAGTACTATTCCGTCTCTTATACAGTTGATTAAGACATTTAGTAAATGGTCACACCTTCCATTTTCTTTAATTGGTAGGATAAACATTATTAAAATGAATATTCTACCAAAATTTCTTTCTGTTTCAATCAATCCCACTTGCTCCTCCTTGCTTATTTTTTTCCTCAGTGAAAAACTGTTTACCAACTTCATTTGGAATAATAGAAGGTCTAGACTTCATCTAACTTTATCTGCCTTATGAAAGAGGGGGGTTGCAAATGCCAAATCTGCTATGGTACTACTAGGCAGTACAACTGGGATCATCCTTTTTTTGGATTTCACCTCCATGGGTATTACACCGGAATTTTCTCAGTATTCTCCTATATTTGGTAATTCATCCTTTACTCCTGGTAAATTAGATGCTGGTTTCAAACTTTGGATGAAAAACGGTATACATAAATTAGCTGATATTTATAATGATAACATACTCATGTCATTTGCAGAAATCAGGAGAAGCTTTAGTATCCCACAAACCCATTTCTTTAAATATCTTCAGCTTCGGAGTTTCATAAATTCTAAAATCCACTCTTTTCAGTTACCACCTAAGACAACTATAGAACAACTAGCAGATAATAACAGTTTCTAAAGGTCAAATCTCAACTCTGTACCGACATCTTGCAAATAAATCAAATGAAGCAACAAATTCTAAGAAATTGGCATGGAATCATGATTTACAAAGTGCTATTAGCGAAGAAGATTGGAATTATAGTTGCCTGTATACTCATAATCTTTCAATAAATACACATCTCAAATTAATTCAGTATAACTGGTTGATGAGAACTTATATTACTTCAGAGAAAATGTGCAAAATTAACCCAGATATCCCAGACACATGTATAAAATGTACAGGACAAAAGGGAAATTATTTTTATTGTTTATGGGAATGTATAGCAATACAGAACTTTTGGAGGCAAGTAATAGGAATTATTTCCAGGATTCTCTCCAAAGAAATACCCACCTGTCCAAAACTGTGTATTCTAGGTTTGTACCCAGAGAGGCTATTGCTTAAAAAACATGAAAGCAAAATGGTAGACCTCTGTCTAATATATGCTAAACGCCTGATTAGCACACATTGGAAAAGTATATGTGCACCTTCGGTGAATGCATGGCTGAAAGAAATGTCTTCCTGTCTAATCTTGGAAAGGATAACTTACACAATAAAAGGAAAATTAAGTTTTTTATAAAATATGGAAATTGTTTTTGAAATTTAAGGAGGAGGTAGATATTGAGTCAGC
>JAILXH010022858.1:636-12569 GCA_023558415.1 Piaractus mesopotamicus | reverse complement strand
AGAGAGAGAGAGAGAGAGAGAGAGAGAGAGAGATAAGAATACTACATTACCGAATACATACACACAATATTACATTACAGAATAATACACACACACACCCCCTGGTCAAATTTGTTTTGTTTATTTGGAAAATATACAAAAATATGTTATCACATGTTCTACAGAGAGTGATTTATGACATTATTTGATCATTTTAGTGCACAGTTTCTCTTTATTTCACAAGTTTAACATCTTGGAAAAAATAAACCATAAAATATAAAACACGCCATAACTTTTGCACAGATCACATTTTGTTTTATTTTTTTCCAATATGTTAAACTCAAACGGACAGTAATTGTGCATTAAAATGTGCAGAAGTGTGCCGCTGTAGAGGAAGTGTTCACTTATTTACACTTAGAAAATCAACAACATGCAGATTGAATAAGGGCATCCAAATTGTATGACTATATTTGTCTTATTTGTACTGTTTTATTGTTTTATTTACACACACTGTAAAACACAGTGACCTGCATTTTTATGCATGAAAGGTGCTACACAAATGATGACATTATTATCATTATTATTTTAATTATTATTGAACTAGTTTTGTGTGTACAATCTACACTCTTAAAAAAACATGGTGCTTCAAGGGTTCTTTAGTAAAGACAATGAACACTTAAAGAGTTCTTTGAATCATGAAAGGGTTCTTTAGACTGATGGAAAATGTGCTGTACATAATTTTATATAGAATCTTTTAGAAAATGGTTCTATATAGCTCCCAAAATGGTTCTTCTCTTGTTACGGTGTCAAGCTTGTAACAGTAGAAGAACCCTTTTGGGTATACAGAATGCTTTTCGAAAAGGTTGCAAACAGAACCATCGACAGCACATTTATGCATATTTTCCATCAATCTGAAGAACGCTTTCATGATGCAAAGAGCCATTTAATCATGCAAAGGGTTTATTGAGTGTTCATGGTTCTAACTAAACGGAAAAAAATTGCACGTGAAGCCTCAAACCTGTCGATACATAATATGTAAATACAAATGACACAAATATTAACAATATAACTCTTTAGAAAATTTAGAGGTGGGCAATATGGAAAAAGTTCAATATTGCGATACTTCAAGAAATTTTCACAGTACATGATGTGTCACAGTATTTATTTTTTGGACATTTGATCGGAACTGAAAAAAGGAACCAGTAGTGCTACATTTTAAAAAAATACTATCAAAAACTGTGAATGAATTTTATTCAATACTTGGCATATTGTGACGCACTAAATCCAGTTCAACAGAACTACTTTTGCTCTTGTTATAATAAAACATGCATGCAGAAAACATTATACATGAAGCATACTGTAATATAATGTGGCCTAATTTCAAATCACGATAACAATATATATATTGTAATATTGCACAGCCCTAGGAGAATTACAGTGTTATTACTTAAACACTTGCATAATTACAGTCAAAAAACATAGCGCTCTAAACAAGTTCGAGGAGCTGGTGTTGGGTTTTGCCAGCTGCAGGATGTATGTACAGTTTGAGGTCGGAATAATGATGTAATGAAGTTGTGTGAGAGCACCTTCAGTTTCATGGTGTCGATGGCGTCCAGCACCCAGCCCACCGTACCGTCTCCTCCACACACCAACACGCGAACAGCACCAGGGGGCAGCAGAGTGCACAGCTGCAGAGCTTTAGCTGGAGCTATCTCCGACAGATCAAACACCTGCACCACACCACACGTTCAGTTACTCACTTCGCAGTGGGAGCATCTTCATCATATATATATATATATGTTTGTAGGTGTGAATGAACCTCTCCACCACATCCCATAAATACTCGACTGGTGCAAACGTGCAGGCCACATCATTCGTCAGGACTCTCCAGAATGCTTCTCAAACCAATTCTGGATAACTTGGGCCCTAATGGTGCGTTGAATTAACCAAATTCAATTGACTATTAGGTTCATTTATCAAAATTTCAAAATTTCAAGCGCGCATCAACGACTCTTCCAGGAGGTCACAAAAGAACCCAGACGAACCTGAATCTGAAGAGCTGCAGGCCTCACTTGCCTCAGTTAAGGTCAATGTACATGATTAAGCTCAATGTCCCCACAGTACACAATCTGCTTAGAATGAAATACCAAACACTTTCAGATTGTGCACACGGACAAGAGTCCCAACAAACGATTACGATCCTCAAAACAGGATTTCTCGCAAACTAACGTGACTTTAGATCTAAACAAACATAGCAGCTGACTGCGAGGACACTGCTGTACTGGAGGTGTTCCTTTCTGCAGGCAGATACCTGTACTGGGTTGAGGAGAGTGCGAAACTCCCCCAGCAGCACTTCTCCCATGTTGTTTCCACTGCGCGTGTTGGCCAGGACCAGCAGGGGGCTCCATGCACTCCCACACGCTGCGGCGAGCTACAGCAAAGACACACCAGTCAGGACAACAGACAGATAAGTATATCTCTACAATTAACTCTTGCTAATTACTGTTATTAAAATAGTGAGTCAGAAGCTGCTGGAACATGGTCACTCGGTACACTTACAGAGAAAGAAGCAAATCATCACCAAACAGTAGCTTTACAAGAAAATGAAAAAAAAAAACGTAGCTTATAATGAAACTAACGTACAAAGATTTTTTTCCAAGTAAATTTAGATCGTTTCTATTAGACCGTTCATCACAAAATTTTTTACACAATGTGAAGGGCAGCTGGAAAAATGGAGATTTCTAATCATTACTGAGATCTTCTTAATCAAAAGATTTTTAGACTGAATCCATCCGAATGCACCATGTCAGTCATTTTTACTACTGCACGCTCAGTAAGAATTCTGCTGCCTTTTACCTTCTATAAAACGAGCCAGTGCGAATTAACATGTCAGTAAAAATGCTATCATATTCTGTGGAAAAGGAGTTTCTTAAGTATGGAGCCTTAAAGATGTGTTTAATCATGTTCTCTGTGACTATAATCGAACCAATACGTGCTGTCCTACCTCAAGTGAACAACTCCGAACATTAAAACATGAAAAAATACTTTACTTTATGCAGTAATGTTGACTGTTGGCTGCGAATTCCCAATGCTAGTGAATGCTAATGACGCACTGCATTCACTAAAGACAGTAAGACAGATGTGTAGGGTAAACAACATAACAGCTACATTAAATGTTTTGACTCTGTTTTGTGCTCTTCACTAGGGTAAACATCTTATCTCTGTCATTTATACTGAGATTTCTTATTGCATGTGAACTGGTCATAAACATTACAGAAGTCCTGTCTTACATTATTTGCATCACCCACCTCCTTACGGAAAATTAATCCCATCCAAATAAATTAATAAATCAATTTATAAATAAATTTGGAGACGTGTATTATCAATATATAAGCACATTCCCCTTATTGGTTTAACGTGTTAGAGCTTAAGCGGACTTATTTAGAGGAAAACGATAACACACATCTAAATATTTACACCAATATTAGTGGTCATACAGCCATAGGCCACGCCCATCTGATCACCTTTCCAACCACTTAGACCTTTCAGAGGTTTAAACCACCTTTGGGCAAAAAGAGTTTCAATATGAGCTTTTATCAACAGTTGGGGAAAAAAAATGATCAGTTATTAGGTTTAGTATTATTACATCATTATATTACCTAAATTATCACTTGTGTGGACGTGAGGCTGAGTGCTGAAGTAGGGCTGAAAATTTCTTTTTTTTTTTTAATATCAAAATTGAAAAGGGCAATTTTCAAATTACATTATCATTATCAACAACGTTGTCTTAACAAGTTTCAAATAGAGACAGTTTAACCTAATGACAGAGCCTGTGAACTGCCTGTACATGAGTTGGACCAATCAGAAGCAACAAAACACCCACGTTCTGTATGTGACATCACAACCATCTCAACTAACTGGTAGTCTGATGCCATCAGCGCGCAAGCTTCATTCCAGAAAAAGTGGACATACTGATCTTCTTGGCCAAAAAAACATTTCTGAAAATTAATTTTTAGAAAATAACTGCAGTTAAATCCCCAAATTGCTCATCCCTAGGCTGAAGAAAGATTTGCAGGGTTTTTTTTCCTTGTTTGATAGAAAAGGAACAACAAGCAAATTCAAATTTCAAGGCAAAGTGTCCCCAAACTTTTGACAGGCAGCGTAAAGTACCTCAGACTAGTAGTGGTTAATCTGGAACCACTTTGCAACGCTTGTTACTTCACACCAGATGCAGCGCGAAGCACGCTGTTTGTGCTGTGTTTTCACGTAATATAAATGTCTGCATTGACTGTTTATTACTAATACAAACTTTAGGTAGACGACAAAGAGATAATGTATCATTGATAACATTGATAGACACTGCATTTCTTTACTGTTTCTGCATAGAAACTGCTGGCATGCTGCATGAGGCACAAGACAGAAATAGACCCAAGGCAGATACATCCTGTCTTTACTGCAATCCTAGACCAAAACCAGGTCTTGGATCAGTGGATGGCCCTTCTTCAGGCAGACCACATTCATAAAGGTGGTTCTAGATCAGTATTTAGTGATGCTACTGCATTACCTTACAGTACTCGTCCGGGTGCCTGCGCCGCAGTTTGTTGACCTGGTACAGGTACTGCGGAGGGATGATGATGGAGCGAAACTCTCCCAAATCACACTGTTCTCCTCCACTTAGGCCGGCCTTACAGTCATCATGCACTGTGATCTGACACCACACACACCTGCAAACACAACCGCACACGTCATTTACATGCTGCATTTGGACATGTTGACCTCAGGCTCACGTGCAGCTGCTTCTGTGTCCCATTCTATTGAACATCTGTATCAGCAATGGTTGGACTTTAAATGGGAGTTCTGCTTAATTCAACAGTATGAATATAAACATTCATTCAGAGTCATTCAGAGTGGTTTGGTGTGAAAGTCTGTGAACCTACATGTGTCTTCTGAGTTTTATATGAAATGCTGGTGAAGGGGAACATAGTGGAAAACATGAAATAACAAGTTTTCTTTATGGACCATTTTGCACCCTGCCTTTAGCCCCTCACCATGAATGGGCTTTAAAAACATATTTTAGGCTAAAACCGTCTTAAAACAGTGTATCAGACATCAGGCAGCGTATTCGTAACCATTTCACATAATAACTTTCTGTGAGGGAGCTTTTAGAGGTGGACGACTGGTTCCTATCACCACCACTGTGAACAATTCAGACTGTGAACAAGTAGAGCATTTCACACCGGACCACTCTGAACGACTTTGTTTACATCTTAACCATTTCATTAGGCAGACATTTTGAAAAATTGGGATTCCCTTTAAAGTAACTAAATTCACTCCAAACCAAATCTTGAGATGCAATTTATCCCAATAACGATAAATACTGTCATATTATCCAGCCCTACTGGGATGTAATATGTATGATAATGATAAAATGTCATCATATTACCCCACCCCTAGCCCCAATTTTTTAATTTTACAAGTGTGTAAGTTTTGGAAAGTTTGGTGCATCCCTAAAAATAACTGCTTTATGCATCCTTTGTTATAACAGGACCGTAAATAGTGTGCTGAGCAGTGCAGTTTGGCAGACACAATCTTGTTTTAGACTCACGTACATACAATCTGGTCCTGACTGCAATCACAGGCTCAGCAGGTGACTCAGCAGCACTGCTCTTTGCTTCACGCTGTCTGTTAAAGCTGCTCTGACCCTCTGCACTGTTTTGGGGGAAGCAGCTGCACCTGACAGATCAAATCTGCTTTTTAATCAAATTATGCGTCAGCTCCTCATTAGCAAGAAGATTAAACGTAAACTGGGACAGATGCGCTTTTACTGCTGATCTGATCACACTGGATCTGTTCTGTTTGACTGCAGAATGCTGGGCCTGCAGGGTGTGCTTCGTTAAAACAGACATCGCAAAGATTTGCACTAGGACAGGTTTAAAGCTGCACTATGTATGACTTGTTTTGTTAAAACGGAAAGAAGTATCATTACTGAGTGAGGAGAATGAAAACTACGGTGAACGTGCTGCTGTGAGCTGCCGTGTAAAGCCTGAAATAATCGTCTAAAAGTCAGAGGCGTCGGGTCGCGTTTTTCCCACCACGTCGTATGTCTTTACACATTAACGTCACACTCACAGGCTTAAAAAGAAGGTCCAGCTCGATGTTTAGGCTTCAAATGATCTCAGAATTAACATTACACTGATGAAGATGTGATGACAATAATAGACAATTCGCTCACATCCTCTGAAGATGCGTCCTTCACAAGTTTTGACCGAGTTCTCTTTGAATTCTCTTTCAATCATCAGTGAAGGGCACTGAAGCACAGCCCATGCTACAAAATGTTTTTCTGCATGCTGCGTGTAATTACGCATGTCCACCAAAGAGGTCTCCAAATCCCCAAAACTTACATAGTGCTGCTCTAAAGGATTATTTTGCAAATAAAAACCTCATTTTACAGTTTCCCAATCTTACCTCAAATGTTTTTGAACAGCAGAGACATGTTTGGTGTCTAAAGTTTGCTTTTTTTATTTAGAGCTACAAGGTTACTGAGGTGTTATGATACACATATTAATATAAATTTTTCCACTGGGTTGTTCTGTCATGCACCGTAAAACGATTACTACTTTATACTTTCCGTTTTAGTAAGAAAGAAAACCTCCTGTGCTGCAACCTATCTATTTACACTTGTTTTAAAATCGATTTGTCTTGGTCTCATGCAAAAATTTCTGTTTCTGTTAATTGCAGTTGAACCACATACTGCACTGTTTTGGCAAGTAAATTTTGACAAACAAAAAACAAAAAATAATCACAAAATTAAATGTTGCTACTAATTTTTTACTTCTATATTGAAAATGTGTCATGATCCACAAACCTGCAATGCATATTGTATCATGAATTGTGTGTTGTGAAAAGGTTTTGAAATATCGTGATACATCACTTGTACAATATCACCCATCCTCATTTCCAACCACAATCTGTCACACCTGCTGGGTGGTGGCAGAAACTAGATCTCCACTGGGTTGGTGACCACTGGTGCAAACTCTTTGTCCAGTCACGTTTGTGTACTAAAAGTCTTGTGAGGCTGAATTATGCACTGAATAGTTTCCTAAAGAATCAACCAGAGATTTTCAGCCACAGATTCTTTAGGTTCTCCACTAGAGCAAGGTTACCTCGGCACATTCTGTACTTACCTGTAGTCGCAGAGTTTAGGCTGCGTCCCGCACTGCTGTTTGCAGATGGTGCAGTAGCTGGCCAGAGGAACGTTCCCCCGAACCCAGCGGTGGAGGAAACTGCCATCTGCCTGCACCGGAGCCATGATCTCTTTACAGGGCAGCGTGTGGTCGGCCCTCCGGACGCAGAGCTCATCGGCGCAGATCCCGCAGCACTCGCAGAAGGCCCCCTGCAAGATGGGCTGGGTGCACACGCAGCAATAGGTGGGCTTGTTGAAGAGGTCTGTGTAGTGCCAGCCGTGCTTACTCTTGCGGAAGAGGTCCTTGAGCTGCACCTTGCGCTTGGGGCGCTGAAAACTGCACCATAGGGTGATGAGGACGGGCAGCAGCACGGCGAGGCCAGTCCAGAGGAGCAGGGTCCAGTCCTCCAGGGAATCCTCCATGGTCAGAGACGGTTGGAGAAAGGGGGTTGACTAACTAATTACTAATGCAGAACAAATGGTTTAGATCAGTCTGTCAGTACGAGCTGAAAGTACCACACCTGTAGGAGCCCATATCATCAGATCGCTGCTTGTAGCCTACACAAGCCTTCTAGATAACTATACAACAACATGCATCAAATTCCAAGCTTTACATCAGCAGCAACCATGCCAGGTTACACACAGATCACACCAGCATGCTAGAGTGCTCAGATCATCTGTATGGACTGTACGGATCACTACATTTGAATACGCAATCAACCAAAATGCATCAAACTCCAACCATCCTGGCTTAGAACATTTTACAAGTGCAGATCACAACACTAAACTGCCTGAACTGCATCTCCATCAACTTGGCTCGGTGCCTTACCATCTGGAATGAGCTCATTTGAATGATCTGCAGGAGCTCAGAGCTTCCACACTGCCATCAGACTAAATGAATGAAGGTTGTCCAGGTTCTCCAAGTTCTCCAAGCCACTGGTGAGCAGAAACCATCCCAAGGACAACGTTATGAACATTTTATCTACGCAAGTCACATCAGTACACCAACCTGCATCTGGAAACCCATTTAACCCCACTTCCTCCTCCTGCAGCCACTCAGCCAGGCATCTTCATCAACTCCAGCATCTCAAAACAAACCTCAGCCTCACACTCACCCACAGCTGGAGCTCCTACTGAACTCTACAGCCGGCTGCGTTCACGTTTAACACCAAGGAGAACGCCTTTAGAGCTGTACACCGCAGTATAAACCACCATATGCGCGGAAAACGCTGAATAAAGCTGATAAACCGCTGTTCTTTAACCGTCTCTGAGCTCTTCAACTCGCTTCTTCCCCATCGGATCTCAGATCCGGAAGAAATGACGCAGGACGTGAGCGCGCTTCCGACCAACCTCTTCAGCTTGACCAATGACGAGCGACAAGACCGGGAAGGGGGCGTGGCTACAGAGGATGCAGGATTAACCCATTCATGACCAACACAGTCACAGTGATTATAGAGGAAAACCGGACAGAGCCGTTCTGATTGGTCTGAAGGGGCGAATGTTGTGTATTTTACCTTCAACAGTTAAGAACTGCTTTGATTTACTTTTCATACTTTTATTCACTATCAAATGGATTTCTATTACATTGCTAAAGAGAACCCTGTCTGTTACAGAGAACCCTGTCTGTTAAAGAGAGCCCTGACTATTAAAAGTAACCCTGTCTGTTAAAGAGAGCCCTGTTGAAGGGAACCTTGTCTATTAAAGAGAACTCTGTCTTTTAAAGAAAACCCTGACTGTTAAAAAGAACCCTGACTGTTAAAAAGAACCCTGACTGTTAAAGAGAACAGTGTCTGTTAAAGAGAACACTGTCTTTTAAAGAGAACGCTGACTGTTAAAGAGAACACTGCCTGTTAAAGGGAACCCTGCCCGTTTAATGGAACCCTGACTTTTAGAGAGAATCTTGACTATTAAAGGGAACCCTGTCTGTTAAAGAGAGCCCTGTTAAAGGGAACCCTGACTATTAAAGGGAACCTTGTATGTTAAAGAGGTCCCTGCCTGTTAAAGAGAACTCTGTCAGTTAAAGGGAACCCTGCCTGTTAAAGAGAACTCTGTCAGTTAAAGGGAACCCTGCCTGTTAAAGGCAACCTTGACTATTGCAAAGAGCCCTGACTGTTGAAGAGAACTCTGTGTGTTAAAAAGAACCCTGTCTGTTAAAGAGATCCCTGCCTCTTAAAGAGAACCCTGACTGTTAAAGAGATAAAAAGAAGCCTGTCTATTAAAGGGAACACTGACTGTTAAACAGAACCCTGACTGTTAAAGAGAACCCTGTATATTAAGGGGAACACTGACTGTTAAACAGAACCCTGACTGTTAAAGAGAACCCTGTCTATTAAAGGGAACACTGACTGTTAAACAGAACCCTGACTGTTAAAGAGAACCCTACCTTTTTCATTATTTACACATTTTATTTTCACCCTGACGTCCACTTGTAATGTTTGTATAGGTTTATGTAAAGTACTGCAGGCTGAATAGGGGATTTATGTAAGTGTGTTGGTTTCACGACATCACAAAAGCAGTGAATTCAAAATGGGCTATTTCAGAGCACAGTCCCCGTATATGGATTATGGGTGCATTTAGACACTTCAACAGTGTTTACACACTACATCATACTCTTATTATTACTATTTTTAAAGCAAGGTTTTGATGATATGAGTCCTATAAGTCCAAATGTGGGAGACCTGTCTTATTAGACAGGCTTGACTTTGGGCTTAAGTTATCTGGATAACTTTGTACTGTAACTTTTCATCTTTTAAGCATTTTATAAGCATCCTCCTCACTTATAGATGTCCAAATGCGCCACCTGCTGGACACAGTTAAATAGCACACCAAGGGACTAAATTGCTGCAGGCTAAATGGGTGAATATACGCAAATGTGTTGATTTTTTGTGACATCCCAAAGACAGTGAATTCAAAACAGTCTGTTTTTTGCAGCTTTGTTTGCATGAAATGCATTGTTTGTGCGTTTTGAAGCTTTAACAGTGTTTATATATGACATCAAACTCAAAAAAAGATACATTTTTGATGATAGAGGCCCTTTAAGTCCAGGGCGAGATGTCTATCTTATAATACAGGCTTGGCTAACTGGGACATTCTGCAGTGGTAACCTGCAGTTTCTTTATTTTTCTGGGAGGATTTCATCTCTAAAGCGCCCTCTCCTTGTAAAAATGTCCAAGTGCGCCACCTGGTGGACACAGATGAGCAGCACACCCGGAGTGACACCTGGATCCAGATGCGGCTGATTAAAACAAATTAAAGCAGAAGATTAAGTAGGACAAAAATGATCACAACACCAGGATCAGTGATGAGAATATTAATCTTCCTGAAAAAATAATGAACAAAAGCAGCATAAATTAAACACAGCTTGCAACATTATGTAAAAAACAAAGTGCCCAAAATGTTTGAAAATATGAAAAAATAAACAGAGAAAGGTGTCATGTTGCTCGTGACGTGGCTGGACATTTTTGCCCCCTCAGGCAGTGCAGAGTGGACTTTCTACAGAGCTGGACTGAAGGTGGACGCCAAGATGAAGCTGCTGCCGCTGCTTTTCTGCTTGCTCCTGCTGACCTTCTGCTCAGGTACGAGGACGAGAGCTGTCATGCACCTTCACACGGACCTCATTCATCACAATTCCGGTGGCTTAAAAGCGATTAAACCAGTTTTTCTGTATGATATACGGAATTCAACATTAAACCGTCTAATTTTAAAACGCTTCCTCACATCAACAACAGACGCTGCAGTTTATATATGATGGAATTTAGCCATACAGTCTAACATATACAACAGTTTTAATAGTTTTTTATGCTTAAATATTTAAATATGTATGGATATGAATAATTCAAATTGCATGCAAATCTGAATATTAGCCTTCTATTAATAAATCGCATTTCAAAATATAATTACAGCCTTCGTATTCTGCTTAAAATGTTAAATTCAGCTTGTGTATCTATTTAAAACACACATACTTCAAAAAGATGGTTCTTTAAGGGTTCTTTAGCTAAGACAATGGTTCTATCTAGAACCATGAACACTCAAAGAACCCTTTGCATGCTCAAAGAGTTCTTCGCATGGTGAAATGGTTCTTCGCACTGATGGAAAATGTGTTGTTTTAAAAATGGTTCTTTGTAGCACCCAACGTTCTTCTATTATGACAATACCAGGTTTTGCAACACTAGAAGAACTTTTTTGGTGCTACATGCACTCTTAAAAAGTTTTTTTTTTTTTTGAAGGTAATGGTTCTGAGTTCTATATAGAACAGTTTCACGCTTAAATTGTTCTTTGCATGGTGAAATGGTTCTTTAGAGTGATCTAGAACGTGTTTTATATGGTTCTAAATGGAACCTTCTTGAACAGGATTTTTTCTATTGTTACAAGCTTGACATCGTCACAATAGAAGAACCCTTTTTGGTGCTTTATAGAACCCTTTTCAAAAATTGTCCTGCACAGAACCACACACTCTCCATCAATCCGAAGAACTGTTTCACCATGCAGACCTTTGAAGACTGCACAGTGTTATGGTTCTGTATGGAAGCACTGTCTTTAGTAAGGAACCCTTAAAGAACCCTCTGTGTGAGAGTGTAGTTGATGTAAGGCGGTTTAACGCTCTGAGCGCTCTGACAGTCAGAGCTCAGCGGCGGGGATTTTACTGCGCGCGTTAATAGTCTGATATGATCAGCGTCAGTACAGATGCATATAAACTATCGGGTTTGTTTAGAATAGGAATAAGCACGAGCGCAATCGATCACAATATATAAGACTAAATGTATACATTTAT